>NW_024121832.1:242219-294824 GCF_016745375.1 Pimephales promelas
GTTTTGCTAACATGAGTAAAAAGAGCCAAACCCCATCTCTATACGATGTTTTGATGCAGAGATATATGGTCTTGAAAAACGGTTGCTAGGGTACTCTGTTTGGTTTGCTAGGGAGTGGCTTGCAAGCTGCCATGTTCTGAATGTCTAAGTCAATGTGAATGTTTAAACCAACCCCCATCTCTATACATGTTTTGATGCAGAGATATAGCTGTTTGCAAAACGGTTGCTAGGGTACTCTGTTTGGTTGCTAGGGAGTGGCTTGGCAGCTTCCAATCATGAAGCTCCAAAGTCAATGTGAATGTATAAACCAACCCCCATCTCTATACGATGTTCTGATAAAGAGATGTAGGCCTTGCAAAATGGTTGCTAGGGTACTCTTTTTGTTGCTAGGGAGTGGCTTGGCAGCTGCCAATCATGAATCTCCAAAGGCTGCTTGTCAGTATAATTGATATAATACAACTCCCAAGCCTGTATGACATTCAGAATGGAAGATATCCCTCTTTAAAATTTGGTTGCTAAGGTGCTCGATAATGGTTGCTAGGGTGTGGCCAGAAATTGTTGAGGTGATTCATGATTGGCTGTTTGCTACCCCGAGTCAAACGAGACCACCCTTGTGTTTCTATGACACTTATATCCGGAGATATACCTTTGATCTCTTTCAATGGAAGTCTATGGGAGTTGTTGCTAAGGTGCTCTATATGGTTGCTAGGGCGTGGCTTAATAGCTTCACAATGATCCTGAGAGACTGATTGGTCGTCTGAGTAAAATGAGCCCGCCCCTTGTCTCTATGACACTGTGATCCAGAGCTATGTTCAATACAAAATCCCTATGCAATTTACCATAGTAGGAAAAACACATGCATTTGATGGGACGTCCTTCACCATAGTAAGTCAATGGGGAAACTTTGGGCAGCTCCTGCCCCCCAGGGGTGCAACTTTTACCCATTGTGTGGTATGTTCTTAAAGAGCCTGCCAGCCTCTTCAAATGTGGCAAATCTCAACGTTTGTCCGAAATCCTTGTTTGGAGCTACGAGTCGTCAAAGTTTGTCTCAATGTTAAGTCTATGGGATTTTTTGGAATTTGTTCGCCCCTGGGGCGAACACCGTACCCCCGATCTCTGATAAAAGTGATAGGACACTTCTCCTCATAGGCCGCACGATTTGATGCCTCATTCATGGGTCTGTGACAAAAACTGTGGACGTAGGAGTGGCCCAAACTTTTTCCTGGAATAGTAAAATGCTATACTAGAAAATTTTCAATGGGAAAATTTGGGGAGCTCCTGCCCCCAAGGGTGCAACTTTTACCCCATTGTGAGGTATTTTCTTACAGAGCCTGTCACCCTCTTCAAATGTGGTAAATCACAGGTTTCTGCGAAATCCGATCTCAGAGCTATGACTCGTCAAAGTTTGTCGTAATGTTAAGTCTATGGGATTTTTTTTGGCCGTTTTTCGCCCCTGAGGCGACCATCGTACCCCCGATTGCTTAGAAAAGTCATAGCACACCTCTCCTAAATAAGCCGGTCGATTTGACACCTCACCCATGGGTCTGTGACAAAATCTGCGGGAGGAGTAGCGAACCAAAAAGTGGCCAGAATAATAAGAAGAAGAAGAAGAATAACTAGAAAAATTGCATTTCCTGCGGAATATGCGTGTGAATGCTTCAAAAGCTTAACTTAAATGCTTAAAAAAAAAAAATATTGCAGTTCAAACAACAGAAAACAGAGCAAAAAAGAAAAAAGCTTAATTCAAATGCATTTAATAAGCTGAAATGCAAAACAAGATCCAAAAATTGTAGAAAACTACAAGTTTACTTAGAGAGGTAAAGAGAGGTAGAGATGTAGACACAGAGGTAAAGAAATATAGGGGTAGAGAAAGAGACAGAGGTAGAGAAGTAAAGGAGTACAAAAAAAAAGGTAGAGAAAGACAGGGGGTAGGTAGATAGATAGATAGAATAGAAGATAGATAGATAGATAGATAGATAGATAGATAGATAGATAGATAGATAGATAGATAGATAGATAGATAGAATAGATAGATAGATAGATAATAGATAGATAGATAGATAGATAGATAGATTATTAGAAAGAAAGAAAGAAAGAAAGGAAGAAAGAGAGAAGAGAAAAGAATTAGTTAGAAAGAAAGATGGATTTAAAAGAAAGAAAGAAAGGATTAGTGAGAAAAGAAAGAAAGGATTAGTGAGAGAGAAAGAAAGAAAGGATTAGTTAGTTAGGAAAAAAGAAAGAAATATGATTAGAAAGAAAGAAAGATTAATTAGAAAAAAGATGGATTTGAAAGAAAGAAAGAAAGAAAGTAAGAAAGAAATAGTGAGAAAGAAAGGATTAGTTAGTTAGAAAGAAAGATGGATTTGATAGATAGATAGATAGATAGATAGATAGATAAGATAGATAATTAATAAGAAAGAAAAGAAAGAAAGAAAGATGAATTAGTAGAAAGAAAGAAAGAAAGAAAGAAAGAAAGAAAGAAAGAAAGAAAGATGAATTAGGTAGAAAGAAAGAAGAAAGAAAGAAAGAAAGAAAGAAAGAAGAAAGAAAGAAAGAAAGGTAGAAAGGAAGAAAGAAAGATGGATTGGTAGAAAGAAAGATAGATAGATAGATTATTCAAAATAAAGAAAAAGAAAAGAAAGAAAGAAAAAAGAAAGAAAAAGAAAGAAAGATAAAAAGAAAAAAAGAAAAGAAAAGATTAGTTAGAAAGAAATATGGATTTGAAAGAAAGAAAGAAAAGATTAGTAAGAAAGAAATATGAAATTTGAAAAGAAAAGAAAGATAGATAGATTATTAGAAATAAAGAAAAAAGAAAGAAAGAAAGAAAATAGATGATAGATAGATGAAAGAAAGAAAGAAAGCAATGATTAGTAAGAAAGAAATATGAATTTGAAAGAAAGAAAGAAAGAATTAGTTAGAAAGAAAGATGGATTTGAAAGGATGAAAAAAGAAAGAAATGATTAGTTAGAAATAAGAAAGGATTAGTTAGAAAGAAAGAATGAAAGATATATTGTTAGAAAGAAAGACAGATAGTATAGTTAGAAAGAAAGAAAGATTATTTAAAGAAAGAAAGATAGATCAGTTAGAAAGATAGATAGTATAGCTAGAAAGAAAAGATTATTTAGAAAGAAAGATAGTATAGTTAGAAAGAAAGATAGATTATCTAGAATGAAAGAAAGATAGATTAGTTAGAAAGATAGATGGATTAGATAGATAGATAGATAGATAGATAGATAGATACACAGATAGATGCATACATAGTCTATACATAGATAGATAGATCATTTGGACACAGAAAGTCAAATAGTTAAGACAGGCAGATGGATAGAAGAGGATAAAAGGAAGAGTAGAAAGGAGAAGAGATTATGAAAGGAGGGTAGAATAGGAGGACAGGAGGAGTAGAGGATTGGAGGAGGAGAAGAGGAGGGAAGAGAGAGGGAGAACAGGAGAAGTAGAGGCATAAATGCAACAAAAACTTGTAGTATCCTTCAGAAAAGAGCTGAGTGACTGTCCACCAATCAGAACACAGGACCAATTATGTGTGTCTCCCTTTGATCTTTGCTAATCAGCATCACCTGTGCAATCAGCTTTCCTATTTAGACAGAGGCCAAAATTGCTGATACTTGGCCTCGAACAAACCTCAATAGAGACAAAACTATAGGTTGTATTGGCGAAATGACCTGACCGTGAGCGAGACAAGGCCTTTGTGAACGATGTGATGTATTTTTTTTGTGGATAGAGTTAAAAAAAGGGACCACTTTGGCAAGTTAAAAAACTGGTTTGTATTGCTCTGATCACAAAAGTTTGACCTGAATTTATAATTGCTGCCAATGGAGGAATGTCTGTCACTCTTGTCCTTTGGAAGGACACAGTGAAAAAACTATAAGTCCCAGGGATTTACTAAACACATGAGAGGAACCACAACAAAAATACCTACGTTTCAAGTATAATTTTATGCCCAAAGAGTGAAAATTGTGGCCAGGCCAGCGATTTAAAAATTATTTTTAGCATTAGTTTCAAGCTTGCTCACTCTAGCACGTGCTCTAGCTCTGAACAGTCTCTCTCATTCACTCCCATTATAATTTCAGAAACGGGTTGAAAAACATCATGAGACTAAAGTAGAGATTGTGAAAAAAGTATAATATAGATATCAAAAAGTTGAATACAACTTTAATAGCTTACAAATTTCTCAACATTTTAAAGTTTAAATGACAGAAATAGCTGAAAGTATGCAGAAGTTGTAGGCTTTGAAAGCAGAAGGAGCATAAAACAGAATTTGAAGAATTCTCCATTGACTTCCATGTTAAAAAATATGCACAAAAAGTTTAATAATTTAAAATTATAAAGGTTATAAAAAAAAGTAATAGCACACATGTCCTTGAAAAGCTGCACATTTTGATACTTGAATGGTTTTTGTAGCACAAAGTAGAGAGGAGAAGAAAGCGACCGAAAAACGTACGGAAGAATACGGAATAATAATAAGAAAGATTTGGATTTCAAGAGTGTGAATGCTTGAAGCATTCACACTAACTAGAAAATTGCATTTCCTGCGGAATATGCGTGTGAATGCTTCAAAAGCTTAACTTAAATGCTTAAAAAAATATTGCAGTTCAAACAACAGCAAAGCAGAGCAAAAAAGAAAAAAAAGCTTAATTCAAATGCATTTAATAAGCTGAAATGCAAAACAAGATCCAAAAAATTGTAGAAAACTACAAGTTTACTTAGAGAGGTAAAGAGAGGTAGAGACACAGAGGTAAAGAAATATAGGGGTAGAGAAAGAGACAGAGGTAGAGAAGTAAAGGAGTACAAAAAAGAAAGGTAGAGAAAGACAGGGGTAGGTAGATAGATAGATAGATAGATAGATAGATAGATAGATAGATAGATAGATAATAGATAGATAGATAGATAGATAGATAGATAGATAGATAGATAGATAGATAGATAGATAGATAGATAGATAGATAGATAGATAGATAGACAGACAGAAGACAGACAGAAAGAAGATGTAGATAGATAGATTAGATAGATAGATAGATAGATAGATAGATAGATAGATAGATAGATAGATAGATAGATAGAAAGATAGATAGATAAGATAGATAGATAGATAGATGATTATTAAAGAAGAAAGAAAGAAAGAAAGAAAAGAAAGAAAGAAAGAAAGAAAGAAAGAAAGAAAGAAAAGAAAGAAAGAAAGAAAGAAAGAAAGAAAGAAAGAAAGAAAAAAGAATTAGTTAGAAAGAAAGATGGATTTAAAAGAAAGAAAGAAGAAAGGATTAGTGAGAGAAAGAAGAAAAAGGATTAGTGAGAGAGAAAGAAAGAAAGGATTAGTTAGTTAGAAAAGAAAGAAAGAAAAGAAAGAAAGAAGAAAGAAAGATGAAATTAGGTAGAAAAGAAAGAAGAAAAAAAAAGAAAGAAAGAAAGAAAGAAAGAAAGAAAGAAAGATGAATTAGGTAGAAAGAAAGAAAGAAAGAAAAAGAAAGAAAGAAAGAAAGAAAAGAAAGAAAGAAAGAAAGAAAGAAAGAAAGAAAGAAAGAAAGAAAGAAAGAAAAAGAAAGAAAGAAGGATTAGGTAGAAAGGAAGAAAGAGATGGATTAGGTAGAAGAAAGATAGATAGATAGATAGATAGTAGATAAGATAGATAGATAGATAGATAGAATAAGAAAGACTATTCAAAATAAGAAAAGAGAAAGAAAGAAGAAAGATAAGAAGAAAAAAGAAAGAAAGATTAGTTAGAAAGAAATATGGATTTAAAGAAAGAAAGAAAGAAAGAGGATTAGTAAGAAAGAAATATGAATTTGAAAGAAGAAGATTAGGTAGAAAGAAAGAAGAAAGAAAGAAAGATAGATAGATAGATAGATAGATAAGATAGAATAGATAGAATAGATTAAGATAGATAGAATAGATAGATAGATAGAAAGATTATTAGAAATAAAGAAAAAAAGAAAGAAAGAGAAAGAAAAATAGATGATAGGATAGATGAAGAAAGAAGAAAGAAGAAAGAAAGAAGAAAGAAGAAAGAGATGAAGATAGATGAAAGAAAGAAAGAAAGAAAGAAAGAAATAAAGCAATGATTAGTAAGAAAGAAATATGAATTTGAAAGAAAGAAAGAAAGAAAGAATTAGTTAGAAAGAAAGATGGATTTGAAAGGATGAAAAAAGAAAGAAAGGATTAGTTAGAAATAAAGAAAGGATTAGTCAGAAAGAAAGAAGGAAATATATATTGGTTAGAAAGAAAGACAGATAGTATAGTTAGAAAGAAAGATTATTTAGAAAGAAAGAAAGATAGATCAGTTAGAAAGATAGATAGTATAGCTAGAAAGAAAAGATTATTTAGAAAGAAAGATAGTATATTAGAAAGAAAGAAAGATAGATTAGTTAGAAATATAGATGGATTAGTTAGATAGATAGATAGATAGATAGATAGATAGATAGATAGATAGATAGATAGATAGATACATAGATAGATACACAGATAGATACATACATAGTCTATACATAGATAGATAGATCATTTGGACACAGAAAGTCAAATAGTTAAGACAGGCAGATGGATAGAAGAGGATAAAAGGAAGAGTAGAAAGGAGAAGAGATTATGAAAGGAGGGTAGAATAGGAGGACAGGAGGAGTAGAGGATTGGAGGAGGAGAAGAGGAGGGAAGAGAGAGGGAGAACAGGAGAAGTAGAGGCATAAATGCAACAAAAACTTGTAGTATCCTTCAGAAAAGAGCTGAGTGACTGTCCACCAATCAGAACACAGGACCAATTATGTGTGTCTCCCTTTGATCTTTGCTAATCAGCATCACCTGTGCAATCAGCTTTCCTATTTAGACAGAGGCCAAAATTGCTGATACTTGGCCTCGAACAAACCTCAATAGAGACAAAACTATAGGTTGTATTGGCGAAATGACCTGACCGTGAGCGAGACAAGGCCTTTGTGAACGATGTGATGTATTTTTTTGTGGATAGAGTTAAAAAAAGGGACCACTTTGGCAAGTTAAAAAACTGGTTTGTATTGCTCTGATCACAAAAGTTTGACCTGAATTTATAATTGCTGCCAATGGAGGAATGTCTGTCACTCTTGTCCTTTGGAAGGACACAGAGAAAAAACTATAAGTCCCAGGGATTTACTAAACACATGAGAGGAACCACAACAAAAATACCTACGTTTCAAGTATAATTTTATGCCCAAAGAGTGAAAATTGTGGCCAGGCCAGCGATTTAAAAATGTTTTTTTAGCATTAGGTTTCAAGCTGGCTCACTCTAGCTTAGCACGTGCTCTAGCTCTGAACAGTCTCTCTCATTCACTCCCATTATAATTTCAGAAACAGCTTGAAAAACATCATGAGACTAAAGTAGAGATTGTGAAAAAAGTATAATAGATATCAAAAAGTTGAATACAACTTTAATAGCTTACAAATTTCTCAACATTTTAAAGTTTAAATGACAGAAATAGCTGAAAGTATGCAGAAGTTGTAGGCTTTGAAAGCAGAAGGAGCATAAAACAGAATTTGAAGAATTCTCCATTGACTTCCATGTTAAAAAATATGCACAAAAAGTTTAATAATTTAAAAATTATAAAGGTTATAAAAAAGAAAAGTAATAGCACACATGTCCTTGAAAAGCTGCACATTTTGATACTTGAATGGTTTTTGTAGCACAAAGTAGAGAGGAGAAGAAAGCGACCGAAAAACGTACGGAAGAATACGGAATAATAATAAGAAAGATTTGGATTTCAAGAGTGTGAATGCTTGAAGCATTCACACTAATAAATAACATGGGGGTCAATGGGGAAAATTTGGGCAGCTCCTGCCCCCCAGGGGTGCAACTTTTACCCCATTGTGAGGTATGTTCTTACAGAGCCTGTCAGCCTCTTCAAATGTGGTGAATCGCAGGCTTCTGTGAAATTCTCGCTCGGAGCTATGAGTCGTCAAAGTTTGTCGCAATGTTAAGTCTATGGGATTTTTGGGAAATTTGTTCGCCCTTCGGGCGAACATCGTACCCCCGATCGCTTAGAAAAGTCATAGCACACCATTCCCGAATATTCCGCACGTTTTGAGACCTCATTCATGGGTGTGTGACAAAAACTGCGGGAGGAGTAGCGTGCCAAACTTTTGGGCCGACTCAAAAAACACAATAGTAATAGTGTTGCCTTGCTTTCAGCAAGCACCACTAATAAGAATAATAAATAACATTGGGGTCTATGGGGAAAATTTGGGCAGCTCCTGCCCCCCAAGGGTGCAACTTTTACCCAATTGTGAGGTATGTTCTTGCAGAGCCTGTCAGCCTCTTCAAATGTGGTAAATCGCAGGCTTCTGCAAAATCCTCGCTCGGAGCTATGAGTCGTCAAAGTTTGTCGCAATGTTAAGTCTATGGGATTTTTGGGAAATATGTTCGCCCTTCGGGCGAACATCGTACCCCCGATCGCTTAGAAAAGTCATAGCACACCATTCCCGAATAATCCGCACGTTTTGAGACCTCATTCATGGGTGTGTGACAAAAACTGCGGGAGGAGTAGCGTGCCAAACTTTTGGGCCGACTCAAAAAACACAATAGTAATAGTGTTGCCTTGCTTTCAGCAAGCACCACTAATAAGAATAATAAATAACATTGGGGTCTATGGGGAAAATTTGGGCAGCTCCTGCCCCCCAGGGGTGCAACTTTTACCCAATTGTGAGGTATGTTCTTGCAGAGCCTGTCAGCCTCTTCAAATGTGGTAAATCGCAGGCTTCTGCAAAATCCTCGCTCGGAGCTATGAGTCGTCAAAGTTTGTCGCAATGTTAAGTCTATGGGATTTTTGGGAAATATGTTCGCCCTTCGGGCGAACATCGTACCCCCGATCGCTTAGAAAAGTCATAGCACACCATTCCCGAATAATCCGCACGTTTTGAGACCTCATTCATGGGTGTGTGACAAAAACTGCGGGAGGAGTAGCGTGCCAAACTTTTGGGCCGACTCAAAAAACACAATAGTAATAGTGTTGCCTTGCTTTCAGCAAGCACCACTAATAATAAATAACATTGGGGTCAATGGGGAAAATTTGGGCAGCTCCTGCCCCCCAGGGGTGCAACTTTTACCCCATTGTGAGGTATGTTCTTACAGAGCCTGTCAGCCTCTTCAAATGTGGTAAATCGCAGGCTTCTGTGAAATCCTCGCTCGGAGCTATGAGTCGTCAAATTTTGTCGCAATGTTAAGTCTATGGGATTTTTGGGAAATTAGTTCGCCCTTCGGGCGAACATTTTACCCCCGATCGCTTAGAAAAGTCATAGCACACCATTCCCGAATATTCCGCACGTTTTGAGACCTCATTCATGGGTGTGTGACAAAAACTGCGGGAGGAGTAGCGTGCCAAACTTTTGGGCCGACTCAAAAAACATAATAGTAATAGTGTTGCCTTGCTTTCAGCAAGCACCACTAATAAATAACATGGGGGTCAATGGGGGAATATTTGGGCAGCTCCTGCCCCCCAGGGGTGCAACTTTTACCCCATTGTGAGGTATGTTCTTACAGAGCCTGTCAGCCTCTTCAAATGTGGTAAATCGCAGGCTTCTGTGAAATCCTCGCTCGGAGCTATGAGTCGTCAAAGTTTGTCGCAATGTTAAGTCTATGGGATTTTTGGGAAATTTGTTCGCCCTTCGGGCGAACATCGTACCCCCGATCGCTTAGAAAAGTCATAGCACACCATTCCCGAATATTCCGCACGTTTTGAGACCTCATTCATGGGTGTGTGACAAAAACTGCGGGAGGAGTAGCGTGCCAAACTTTTGGGCCGGCTCAAAAAACACAATAGTAATAGTGTTGCCTTGCTTTCAGCAAGCACCACTAATAATAATAAGTTTAAATAGGATTTCAGTAAGTTGGCTTTCTCAAGCCAACTTAATTAATAACTGCAAATGGATTATTGAGTCTCAAGAAACAGTTGAGTGTGATTTGTGAATTAATCGTTCAAGCAAGTCAATTTTGTGTTCCACATAAACAGATTGAAAGGGACAGACTCAAGCAAAAGGTTAACTAATGTGTATTTTGTGAAAATATAGCTTCACATAAGCTATAATTATATCTACAACTTTTGATACGTTATGGTGTTTATTATACTTTTTGACACTGTAGTGTAGTTCCTAGAATCTTAATTCTTCTTCTTCTTCTTCTTCTTCTTCTTCAAAATATATATATATATATATATATATATATATATAATATATTTGTTGGTCATAATGTTGGCTAAATGAAATAATTTTTGTATTGGGGTGAACTATAGAGAACTTGCTTTTCTTGTCCACCAAATTATTTAAATTAACTTTATTTTCTACTTGTATTTCTTTTCTTTCTACACATTCTTAGATTATATTATGTTTTATTTGATGTATTTGTGAGATTAAATCAGTTACACATACTCAATCAACACCCACTCTTTTCAGCAATAATGCTTCCACTATAAAAACAATACGTTTCACAGCAACTGAAAAAGTCTCCACAATGTCAATTTGAAGAAACTGGCCACCTATTATTTTACAAATACATTTTATTTAAAAAACTGCAATGGCATCAGAGAAAATCATAAAAGCATAACAACAGTAACAAATAAGAGATTTTCTGCCATTTGCAAAAATAACTTTTTTTTTTTTTTTTTTTTAATATGTAAGGGACTGTTCGGTATTTGTGGAAAGGTCCACCGTAGGAAAATAGGGGATGGTCATGTATATTTATTCTTTGTTGAGCGGAGGGTCATTCCATTTTTTTTAGTCTAGGGGGAGGGTCACCCAACTTTTGTATTCATGAAAAAGCAAAATTTCAAAGTGCCTTTTTTTACAATCATTTTGAAGGGTCATAGAAAAATGTATTACTGGCGAAGTAATACTGGTCAAGTCTTTTTTGACAACAGATCTCAAAACTCCTCCGGTGGCCCCTTAAATAAAAAAAAAATGAACAGTCCCTAACAAGGTGTTTTCAGTGCAGGGTAATTTTGATCCAGCCTCAGTACCATCTATCGCAATATTCTAACACCATTTTGAAATGTAATTCTTTGATTTGAAATGAGGTGAACATAGTTGAGTGAAAGAAATAGCTGAGTAGGATATCTTACCAAGACAGCCTTACTGATTAAAATTCTGCATGCAGGAAAAATAGCCCCCTGGGGTTAATTTCAACCTAGTGAATAATTTTCGTTCGATCAAAAAAATTGAGTCTGAGAGCCGCATTTACCTCAGTTCAAGCATGAAGTCATATCCTGGCGTCACAGCTCCAAATCTCTGACTTCTCACATTACTGGCAAACCTGTAGGTGAATTCCTTACAATGCTGTAACAAAACACAAAGTCAGAACATATAGGTAAAGGGCTCAGTCAGTTACATGCTTGAGCCTCGGTGATGCAACTGTGAGAAATCTGTGGTTTCTACAGATCTGTTGGCTTGACAGGGAACACAATCACTTTCAAGTCTAAACAGGTCAGTCAGTTTTCCCAAACAGTGTCCTTCCCAAAATGAAGGACACTGCTGTTTTGCAGTCCCTTTTGAGCTACTTTACAAAATATCAAATCAAATAAAAACATTTTAGTTTCTCAAAAGGGTACAGTAGACATTCATAAATGTACTTTAGTGAAGCTCAGGCAATTAAAACTCATTAAATGTACCTTAATTATTTAAACGATGAATGCTATGAAATTTTGTATCAGAGAATTCATAAAATGTATTGCCAATACTTTGTGCATTTGATCATTTAAAAGAAAAATAGGAAAAGCTGGAATATTTCTAAATGTATTCTAAATGTTTTCATATTTGAAGTTATGCAACTCTTTTAGTAAAATAAGCAACATTTTTAGATGAACGTTGCTGGCACTTTATTTTAAACACATTTTACTAGTTTGTTGACCAGAATACCATTGTTGTAACATGTTCTGGGTTGTAACTGAATATCGTTACCTGTAGTTTATCAGGAGCAGTGATCATCACAGTGGCCACTAAAGCACCAGCTGAAGCTCCAGCGCAGGCTTTTAAAGAGGACAGCAGTTTATCTCCGTGTCGCAATAAAGCCTCTGTTACCCCCAGATGATATGCTCCTAAAAACCCAGCCGCTGCAAATGATACATTCACCACCGTCATACCTGTGTCCAGAAGAAAGAGGCATTTTCATTTTAAAGATTAATATTAAAATCTGTGTGAGTTGTTTGGTTTAGAGAGTCTTGATAAGAGAAGAGATACACATGCAGTCAGTCCATGTGTAACTTACCCTTTCATTTAGTCTGTGCGACCAACCAATATAACTTTTTTTATTAAGTTGTTTAAAACGATCTTAATACCTGTCAGATTTGATAAACTAAAGCCACAAATATGCACGCTAAATCATTCACCGTTACTTATTTTTCACATATCAGACAACAGGACGAGTTGTCTTCTTTTTCTTCTTCTTCTTCTTCTTCTTCTTCTTCTTCTTCTTCTTCTTCTTCTTCTTCTTCTTATTCTTATTCAACGGCGGTTGGCAACCAGCTTTTGGTGCATTGCCGCCAACGAGTTTTGTTTGACAACATAACACATAAAACAACAATCTAAAAAAAACCCCATGCCCACCCAGCTTCCGCGCTTTAATTTTCAAAATAAAAGTCAGTCGTCAAGGCTGACTATGTAAACCAACCGTTCGTACTTAAATTGGGAAGTTTTTAGTTTGTAAAATAATCTGTATTTCTGTTGAAATATGATTCATAAACAATAATTAAATATAATAAATTGTAGCGTCAATATTTGAATATGTAAATAATACAATATTTTGTAACTGTCCGTATAAGATTTTTAATTTTTTTTTTTATGTTTTTAAAAGAAATTTCTGATACTCTCCACGGCTGTGCATTAATTGATCCAGATTTCAGTAAAAACAGTAACATTATCATTTCAAACAACTGTTTTCTATTTTAATATATTTTAACCCTCTGGGGTTGTTCGGCCCAAATGGACCCGAAGCATTCAAATAAAAAAATGTTAAAAATCACAGCTTCTTCGGAACGGTCCGAAATTTGGTGACTTTGTTGGTATTTGGTATATGAACACCCAAAAAAATTGGGGACAGGATGTGAACAGTCTAAGTGGTTGTAAAAAAAAAATAGTCACACTTGGGGTGTTCGGGTCCAAATGGACCCCCATAGGAAATGAATGGGAAATTGGCAAAAATGTGAAAAAACAGAGTTTTTTGGTGCGTACAGTCTACAAATCAGACACAATCCATAAAAAAAGCACACAACAGTGAAGGGGTGAATCTATAAAACACAAAGAGTGCAAAACAGACACAGCCACACACACTCACACACACAAACACACACACTTTTATACACTTTCACACTCATAAATTCAGATTACATAAATCTGTTTTGAATTTTTAAAAATCACAGCTTCATCGGAATGTTACGAAACTAGGTGACTTTTATGGTATTAGGTATGTGAACACACAAAAAAATTGGGGACAGGATGTGAACAGTCTAAGTGGTTGTAAAAAAATAGTCACACTCAGGACCTTCGGGTTCAAATGGACCCCCTTAGTAAATGAATGGGAAATTGTCAAAAATATGAAAACACAGATTAGCCAATATGAAAACATAGACTGTTCAAATAGAATAGTCTATTTGAATAGTCTAAGTGGTTGTAATTTTTTTTTTTTTTTTATCACACTCAGGACATTCGGGTCCAAATTACCCCCATTGGAAATGAATGGGAAATTGTCGAAAATATGAAAACAGTTTTTTTTGTGCATACAATATACAAATCAGCCAGAATGCAGAAAAAATGACTCAATGGTGAAGGGGTGAATCTCTAAAACATCAAGAGTGCAAAACAGGCACACACACACACACACACACACACACAAACACAGAGAGAGATTAGATCAAAGGATGGAGTTCTACCCTAGTAACCTCCAGGCCTAATGCAGCACCTGTGCCAATTTTGAGTTACTGTTCATAGAATGGCCTATGTAAATAGTATGCAAATAATTTAAATATATGTTATGACTGAAAGAATTGCATTTTTATTAAGTTAGAATGAGAATTAAACATTGGGTAACAAAATGCTTTCCATTTGTTCTCTTTCCAATGCAATGTTCAGATTTGATTGTATAATAAACTTCAAATTACCATCTAAACCAACCAAACAAACAAAAAACAAGACAAAATAGTTTTTAAGAATCTGTTTTTATAATTTAAAAATCAACAACCTGAAAAACAATTGGTATTTGCAAAAATCGCTAGAATCCCCAAGCCTTTCTACAGAGAGCTGTACTGTATCCACTAATCCACTATAGTGGTAAAAATGTGCTATTGCGTGATAAAAATGCTCAGTGTGTCTACCAGATGACATCTATCTTTTTTCAAAAATTGCTTTCATGAGGCCTAGGCTTCACTCTAAAATGTAATACAGCTTTGATAAAAAAAAAAAATAAATAAATAATAATAAAAAAATTCTATTATGTTCAATGGGAAAAAATGGGTCATAATTATTGCATAAATATTAATTATAAATCATAAAATTATCTTAAAACACCAAAAAAGAAAAGAAAAAAATTATAAAAAACAAGTAAAAAAAAATTATGATTTTTTTTAAAAATATGAATCCTGCCCTTTGGGTCCATTTGGACCCGAACACCCCAAGTGTGACTCTGAAACTAACAACCCAAGAGGGTTAAAAAGGGGAAACTTCAGTAGTGTTACTAATGGCACCACTTGCCATTTTAGTTTCTGGGTTAAGAATATGGTTAGCCTAATTAATTATTATTATTAATATTATTATTTATGTATAAGAATAAATCCCTTGTACCATTATAAATGTCCTGAATAGAAGGGATTTTTTGTTATGTGACAAAGGATCTTATCTCAAATGTGTGTCGTTTTGGAGAAAAATGGTAGTCGTTTGTACAGTAACTGCAAAAAGCCAGAGTTATAGTCATTTTTCTCAGTTCTGAACTCTGTGAAGTTACTGCCTTTTTGCTTTGTAGGGCAGTATATTATATAATACATGACATAATGGATAAAATGTCATGCAGACTATTGTCTGCCTTTACCAACATCAGAGCACAGTACATACAGACTGAGTGACTAGAATTCACCTTTGGCTAAGCCACGCCCTAGAATGTAGATTGACCAATTACAGCGCAGCCAAGAACGAGCTCCCACAGAGGTTGGACACTTTTTCTCAGCGCTCCATTGACTTTCAACACAGGCGTCTCATATATACAGGCTATTACCGTCGTAGTTTCATCCAAAATATGGTTAAACATTGTGCCTCGGGCATTTGTAACACAGATACGCGTTTCCCAGAGAGGTTGGAGGGGGGTTTCCGTTTTTTCCCTTCCCAAAACCGAAGTAAAATCCTGACAAGTGTCGTCTTTGGAAACTGTGTGGATGTCCTCTGTCAGCTAAACCCCACAAAGATCAACAAGCACATCTTTTTTTACTTCTATCCTTACTGTGAGTGTGAAGTTATACTAGTTAGACCGTTTTATAATGTTTTAGGTTATCATTTCGGTTCTCATACCGGTTGTTGATACGCTAGCACACGCTGCTAATAAATACAATGTTATACTCGTGTAGTCCGTTTGCTTTGTAATAACAATTATAGAAGTGAATAGAGACCTACCCAGCTTTGCATGAACAGTTGCCCTGATATTGTTTGTCCCAGCCTCCGTCTTGATTAGTAGGAAATGCGGTGGTTCATTTTTTGACTGTGACCAGTAACGTTATGCTTTTGCCTCTATTTTGGATGCCTTGTTGTTTCTTGCGTTTCACCTGTGTGTCTTGACTATAGCCTTCGAACGCATATTGCAGCCCCTTTTGCTTATTTCTATCGGACACTTTATTTGATGCTTTTAGTGATTTATAAAAGTTTGATAACATTTCAGCAGGAAGAGCTGTTACCGCATAAGCCATGCAGAGCGCAGATAAAGTTTGAGGATGTAGCAACAGTAACTAAGGGGGGCGGGGCTTAGCCAAGGGTGAATTTACTGATGACTACAAATTACTCCAGTGTCTCTCCCAGCCTTGCAATAAACAGATGTAGTGGCGTATTATGTAGTGCAACCCTTGAGATAAAGACATCCCATTAGTTATTAAGAAGCATAACCTTGGCAGAGATTGAGAGGGCCTTTGTGGTTTAATTGTTCTTGCCCTGACTTGATTACCTCTTCATTACTCAAAATCACTACACAGGCATGCTTGGTGAGGTGTGTGTTTTAGTACGTTCATTGTCAGCCCGTGTTCGAAATATCCAAAGCCTTGTCCCAGATGCTGCACTTAATGTGGACTTCTGATCTTGTGGCCTTCAACGCATGTGTTCTTCAAGTCCACAATGCCACAGGGTGTTTTATTTGCATTTTAGATTTTAGAATGCTGCTCGTGAGCTGTGTTGTGGAAGCCACTTTGAAAATGAAGCTTACCAAGCTAAATACATATTCAGAAATACAAGTTATTAATACAAGTTACAAGTTTATTAAAGATAACATATCACCTATAACCTTACAGTAATAGAATTCCAGTAATAGAATTTATAATTTAATTTAAGGAATATAATTTCTAACAGATGCTGTGCCATTTTTAATTGAATCACTAGAATAAATTGGCTATCCCAATAATACAATGACAGTAATCAGAGGGCCTGTCCAAATACCAACATTTGCCATCTTGGCCACTTGAGACTGCGTGTATGCAACAGAAAGTAAGTAAGTATGTTCGAGGGCTGCGTTCCATGCAATTATCTTATTCCTTGATTTTTATAAGGCCTTCGTCGACACTGTAGACCACAGTTCCTTTTGAGCTCTTTAGAGGCTTTTCGATTCCCATCCATTTTTATTAATGTTGTCTAAATGTTGTAAAAAGATATTGATAGCTGTATAATTTTAAATTCATGAGCATCACCAAGGTGTCCTATTCTTTGCGGAATAAGACAGAGTTGGCCTTCAAGCCCATTTTTATTTTTATTGGTTGTAGAAACATTATCCATTGATATTTTGTGCAGTAATAACTTTGTTGGTCTTAGTGTCTTTAACAGAGAGATTCGATTTCTCACAATTAGAAGATGATACCACATTCTTCTTAAAAGCAATTTTCTCCAGTCTACAATTATTGCTATCTCTAATACTATGGAATAATAAATCTCACAAATTGAAGAAATATATTTTAGCCAACAAAAAAGTGAGGGGGAACTTGAAGTCCTGCATTTTGATGATACTAACAACAACACATTCAAAATTAATTGGTTGAAGACACACCCATCGCTAAGGGAGGGCCATAGCCACCCGCCCACAAAATATGCTTGTGCCGCCCCACTTGAGGCACGGATTACTTTCATTTTAATTTTATATTATCATAGTTTCTAATTTTATGTTGCATTAATTTTGCATTCTTTATCATTAAAACATAAAAAATATAAAGAAACAAAATGGAGTGGTCATAACGAATCGACTCTCCGGCACACAGTAGAAAAATTACCGTAGAGACAGGAGGAGAAGCTCGCAGGTGTAAAGACTCTGTTCGGGTCTGATAAAGGGGGAATTTGCATATCATAATTAATAATTGATAATTAATAATTATTCATACAGATTTGGATCAGACCGGTCTTACATATTAATTTATTAATTTTACCCATATGCATACATGTGCATCCCCGCAATTAACCACAAATTAATTGTTATTAATTGCAAGGACCACGTTTTACAAGACAGGCAAAATCAATTAGCTCAATTACGTTATAGAGCTTGTGAAGACAAATTCTGTGGCCACAAGAATTCTCGCTCTCCCCCTCCCTCTTATTTCCGTCAATGCAGCCAACGTGACATGCGCCAAAGCGGGAGCCGGTAAGAGGACTTTTCACGAGTGAAGGTATTAGTGCGCCAAGTTGAAGTGCTCTAAAGCACTTTTTTATGGTATTCCGCCATACAATATAGTCATCAATTTTAAACGCTTAGAAAAACACAACGTTTTATTTTGTGTCACCAGCCTAGGTCGAGTTACACTAATCGAGTAACTGTGTTTAAATAGGGAAAACGAGGAAGTGTTTTGTCGCTTCTCTTTTTGGCCCATATTTAATGCACTGGGCTAAGCTAAGTGCTAACATAGTTTTGCGGCAATACAGAGCAATAGAGTGCAAGCACTGAGACGAGAGAGGTATGCATCAGCTCGTCTTAATTAAGGGAATAACATAGTTTAATATGAAAACCCGGTGGAGTATCCCTTTAAGTCAATGACTACCGTAAATTGGTTACTAACACTATATAAAATATCTACTTTTGTGTTGAGCATGAGAAAGAAATTCTTTCAGTTTGAACAACATTAGGGTGACAGAATTTTTATTTTTGGATGAACTTTCCTTTTACATTTCCTTTTCTGTCTCACAGTTAAAGTTTTTTTCTAGATTTAGCAAAGCACAATGTTGCATTCCAGAGACATCCGCGTTAGTGTCACGTTGGGCAAGGAATGAAGTGCAGAGAGAATCCATGTGCAGAACTTATTTAATAAAATACAAACATGTAACTTAACCAGAAACTAAGAGCAGGAACACGGAACAGCAAGACAGGAACATCAACGACTGACAAGGAACAACTAAACTACAGGGGTATAAATACAGGGGAAAACTAGCTAGACAAGATAACAAGGGGGTGTGGTTAACAAGAAACACCTGGGAAGACTAATCAAACTAATGGGGGAACTGAAAACATGAGAGGAGACAGGGGAACACAGACTTGAATATGACATAGCCCCCCACCTAAGGAGCGGATTCCAGACGCTCAAAAAATACAACAGTAAAGGAGGGTGGTGAAGCGGAGGTGGTCTCGGGGGAGGGACGGAGGGCCAGACCCGCACTGGGAACCAATACCGGGATATAGCAAGGCGGGCCTGGGCCGTGGAGCATGGGCGACGAGGGCGGATCAGGCCGTGCAGGCGGCCAAGACGGTGAAGACCCCTCGGGCGGCCACGGCGGTGAAGACCCCTCGGGCGGCCACGGCGGTGAAGACCCCTCGGGCGGCCACGGCGGTGAAGACCCCTCGGGCGGCCACGGCGGTGAAGACCCCTCGGGCGGCCTCGGCGGTGAAGACCCCTCGGGCGGCCTCGGCGGTGAAGACCCCTCGGGCGGCCACGGCGGTGAGGGCCCTTCGGGCGGCCGTGGCTGGTACACTGGGCCCCCCCCAAAAAATATTTGGGCTGAGTCCCCGGATTAGAAGCAGACGGGGAGTGGACGGTCTCGGGCTGGACAGTCACTGGCTCTGGCTGGACGGTCACTGGCTCTGGCTGGACGGTCTCGGGCTGGACGGTCACTGGCTCTGGCTGGACGGTCTCGGGCTGGACGGTCTCGGGCTCTGGCTGGACGGTCACGGGCGCTGGCTGGACGGTCACGGGCGCTGGCTGGATGGTCACGGGCGTTGGCTGGACGGGACTGGTCGGAACCAGCGGTGAGGGGATTTCAGATTCGGGAAGGCTGGATGGACCCAGCGGTGAAGAGAGTTCATGTTTGGGAGGGCTGGACGGAACCAGCGATGAGGGGAGTTCAGGCTCTGGAGGGCTGGACGGAACCAGCGGTGAGGAGAGTTCATGCTCGGGTGGGCTGGACCGAACCAGCGGTGAGGAGAGTTCAGATTCGGGAAGGCTGGACGGAACCAGCGATGAGGGGAGTTCAGGCTCTGAAGGACTGGACGGGACCAGCGGTGAGGAGGATTCAGGCTCGACGGTGCTGACGGTGAGCGAGGTCTCGGCGGGGCTGATGTTGATATCTCGCATAACACGAAAATCTGGCAGGGTGCAAAGATCTAGTTGAGCCCGCACATCCGAAAGGATGCGCAGGTACTCAGACCAATCAGGCATAGCGGCAGCCATCCTGGGGATTCAGATCAGGCGAGGGCACCTACTTAGCTGCAGATTTTCCTGAAGTCCTGCTGGATTCATAGGTGGTCAGTCGTTCTGTCACGTTGGGCAAGGAATGAAGTGCAGAGAGAATCCATGTGCAGAACTTATTTAATAAAATACAAACATGTGACTTAACCAGAAACTAAGAGCAGGAACACGGAACAGCAAGACAGGAACATCAACGACTGACAAGGAACAACTAAACTACAGGGGTATAAATACAGGGGAAAACTAGCTAGACAAGATAACAAGGGGGTGTGGTTAACAAGAAACACCTGGGAAGACTAATCAAACTAATGGGGGAACTGAAAACATGAGAGGAGACAGGGGAACACAGACTTGAATATGACAGTTAGATGGTTCAGTCTTTCTTGTACCATTGTTGACCACATCGAGATTTAATGAAAGATAATTTTGAATCTGTAAAAAAATATTAATACATTTACACTGCATTTATAATTACATAAATTATATGATTGTTATTTTATTTAATAATTAAATATAAAATGATATCTACTTTTTCATTGAAGGGTAGGCTACTTTATGAAACCAAAACTAACAGTAGGTGGCGGCAAGTCACTGTCTTAATAAGCGAGTCATTCATTCAACCGATTTGTTCAAACGGCTGTTTGATTCAATGACGAAGCTAACGAGGAGTCATTTAAAAGGAAACCATTCGTTCAAAACGCGGATTCAGTAACGAATCACCACTATCAATTTCAGAGATTATTTCTGCTGTGGTTTCATTTTGGGATTTTCATCGGCTAAGTGACGATAAACTAAAATGTAACTCTCAAAGTTAACTTGTTGGTAAACTAATTCATTGTTTTATATATCAAATTAGCAATTGTGCTGATATTTGGGCAAAACTACGCTTTTACTTGTCATACATTTATTTTATATAATGTAACATTACAATAACACAAAAACTCATCGGGGCAAAAATGCCCATGTAGGCCTTGGATATTAGACCTTGATGTTCGTCCAAAAAAAAACAAAACAAAAAAAAACAGTAATTCGGCTGGTGTTTTTCACCACGAGTGTATTTTGTGGTGGGAGAAAAAACACTGACATTCTGGATTCAGGCTGCAATAAAGCATCGACGACTAGCCCCTATAAACTTTGAAAATACCTTACGACTCCACAAGAAACAATTACCATCCAAACAGTGCTTAACTCTTTAACTTCAGCTGCTTTTTGCTTACCTTCTTCGACGTGTAAAACACGCGATCGGTGACAACGCAGGACAGGAGCATGAAGATAACGGGCTGCTGCCGCTGCACTGCACTCTTCCACGGACACGGATGAAAGTGAACCAAAGTTTTTCGTTAGTTTACGAATTTTTGCATTCCTTTTCTGGCGCAAATTGTAGAGTTATTTTGATTCGGCTGTGAATTATGTCAGTCAGGCACATTTTCCAATAATTTCTTGTTATTTTATTATACACAAATCAACCACCTATGATTTGACAATCACATTTTCTCCAGCCAATCACGGGCCCCCTAATCCCGCGGGCCCTGGGGCTTCAGCCCCGCCTAGCCCTTATGTTAATCCGGCCCTGCCAGGCAGGCATAAAACAAATTCCACAGCCAAAGATACACATGCTATCACTCAGTAAAAAAAAATTAAAATAAATAAAATTTTTCCCAAATCGTTAAACTGCACCGGCTTGTATTTGAGACAGGTGTCTATATGAGACAGGCCTTTATAATTTAGTGTTGAGATGTTGTTCATTGAGTATAGGCCTAGAGTCTCTAACCTCTGAAATGTCCAAATGCTCCACGTGAAACTGCGGTCTTCCGACCTTATACTATTGTGTCAATTGATTTTGATTAATATCTGCGAGGGAGAAACAGAAACTCGTGTTGTTTGAAGACATGAGAACGCACACGCGCGTCCGGCCCGCTCTCTCTGCTCATTATGCGCCCTATCAAGCGCAGCAGTTTATATTCTACATCACTCACCGATGTCCTCCACATGGAGTGGATGCGTGTGCTTTTCTGCTCCAGTCGAGTTTCCCACTTAGGCAGACCCTGTACCTCCACACCCCTTTGGCAGTCAGACGTTGCAAAGCGTCTGTTGCCAGGCCTTGTGCTTGTATACTTGTGTAACTTGGCTGCTAGGCTGGGTTCCATATGTGGTGATCCATGTGGCAATCCCTTATGCTTATTCTTCAACAACCAGCTGTTTTAGGTGAGCCTGTGTCCTTCCTTTGGCAGAGTCCACTCTCCCGACACTGTCCGGTATAGTTGTGGCTTCTGCAGTATCCCTCTCCCCTGGAAAGGCATGCTTTCCCAGTGTTATCCAAGAGTTCCACTGTGTGGATTATAACGGAACAGCAGTTCGAACTCCCTATACTCAGGCCTTCTGCCCCAACCCGTTGGTGGTCTGAGAGTCTTATGTAGGGCTCTAGATGTGGCAGCAACCACGGCATTTTCCATAGGGATCCCAATTACGTTGTCACGTCAGTGTTGCAACTGAGAGCAACTGATAGGGAACGTCTCGGTTACTAATGTAACCCCCGTTCATTGAACCTGAGGAAAGGAACGAGAGACATAATGTCCCGTCGCCACACTTGCTGACCATCGCTGTATGGCCTAACATTTCTCGGCTCCTCAGCTTAAAACAATATGCGACACACCTGCTGCTCATTATATGCTCGAGTGGCAAGCAGAGCAGCTGATGCAATTACAAAAAAAACAGATAATATAACGGTTTTCAATACAGAGTAGTACAGTAGCTCATGACTACGAGTGCAAAAACATTTAGATGTTGACATGCAGACTTTCTAGCTTTTAAAGGAACACTCTAACGTTTTTTGAAATAGGGCTTATTCACATTCTTTCCTACATTTGGATATGTGTGCAAATGCATTTTTGTCTCAGTGCATGCATTGTTTTAGTTTGACAGGGTCGGCACTAGCCGTTAGCACAACGAATGGAATCCTTTGTGTGATGATTAGTTGTAATTTCATAGGGTAACACAGGGGGTCAGTAGTGTGGCTTGGGGTATATTAGAAAAGGTATCTTGAAGAAATAAACACACAGAAAATGTTAATGAAAAGTGGCAGTTTATTTCATGCACAAGAGTGAACAAAACATGGTACCAGGAGTAAAACTCAAAACAGGGGCGTTGTGAAAAGCGACATGGATACTTTGAAGCCACCGAATAATCTAAAACTAACGGGGAATGTCAACAGCAATTGGCGCACCTTCAAGCAGCAGTTTCAGCTGTATATCACGGCTATGGGTCTAGAGATGAAGCCGGACACAAGGAAGGTAGCGTTACTGCTAGCAGGCCCTCAAGCCATAGAAGTGTGCAATACCTTTGTGTATGAAAATGAGGATGACAAAAATAAGCTGGATAAAGTGCTCAAGAAATTTGATGCCCACTGCTCTCCCAAAAAGAACGAGACGTATGAGAGATATGTCTTTCGCTCACGAGTGCAGCAACAGCGCGAACCTTTTGATAACTTTCTGACCGACCTGACTCCATGCTCAGAGACCAGATCGTGTTTGGTGTGGAGGATAAAAAGGTCAGAGAAAGGCTACTGAAGGGGCCATCAAGATTTGCCAGGCAAGTGAGCGTTCTCAAATGCATGTAAGAACATTCAGTGAGATGACGGCGTCGGCAAACACAGCGAGTGTCAGAGAAAGTGATGACGCGGCTGTCGGTGCCGTCTCCAGTGAAGGAAGGAGACGCACGCAGACGCGACCTGCACAGCGAACAGACGGACACACATTTAATTGCAAACGCTGCGGTTTGCAACATAAGCCAAAACAGTGTCCAGCTTATGGTAAGCTATGCTCTAATTGCCGGGGTAAGAACCACTTTGCAAAGCAGTGTTTCTCAAAAAGAAAAGAAGAGAAGAATAGAAAATCTGTAAACATAGTGGAGGACACAGATCTGTGTGAAACATTCTTTGTTGGTATGGTTAACTGTGAAGACCAAACAGAAAAACAAGTCAATGCTGTCAGAAAGGATAGTGGACAGCACCATTGGAGATAAATGGGACTATAATAACTATGAAACTGGACACTGGTGCAAAGGCAAACCTGATCAGCACATTTGACATTAAAGTGATGAAAGTGAAACCAAAAATAAACAAAGAAATGACAGAGTTGAAAGACTACAATGGACAGAAAATAGAGTGTTTAGGCACATGCAGGCTGAAAGTGACTGTAAAAAAAAAATACACCACTTATTTTTCTCTGTTGTTGCCGAGGACCTTGATTCACTGCTGGGTGATAAAGCCTGTGAGAGTTTGGGGTTGGTGAAAAGAGTGTATTGCATCAACACAGCTGCAAGTACACCAAGTGACAGTGTTAACTCTATAACACAACATTTTGAAGATGTTTTTAGAGGTTTTGGTGCACTGCCGATCACATATAAGATCCAGTTAAAAGAAAATGCACAACCAGTTGTGCATGCTGCACTAAGAGTTCCAGCACCGCTGAGAGAAAAAAAAAAAAAAAAAGGAACTGGACAGGATGACGATGTTGAGTGTGATAAAGAAAGTTGAAGAACCAACCGACTGGGTGAACTCCATGGTGTGCGCAAAGAAAAAGAATGGCAACCTAAGGATATGTATGGACCCAAAGGATCTGAATGAGAACATTAGGCGTGAGCATTTTCAGATACCCAAGCGTGAAGAAATCACAAGTGAGATGGCGGGTGCCAGATATTTCTCAAAACTTGATGCATCACAGGGTTTCTGGCGGCTAAAATTGGATGAAAACAGCACCAAATATTGCACCTTTAACACGCCTTTTGGCAAATACTGCTTCCTCAGACTTCCTTTTGGCATCATCTCAGCATCTGAGATATTTCACAAAGCCATGGAGCATATTATTGAGGGACTTGATGGAGTTCGGGTATATGTCGATGGTATTATCGTGTGGGGCTCCACAGTCCAAGAACATAATGCGAGGCTGACAAAAGTGCTGGACCAGGTACACAAGTATGGATTAAAGCTAAACGAGCAAATGCCAGTTTGGAGTTTAAGAAATTATCTTTCTGGGAGACAAGCTCTCTGCACAAGGCATTCAACCCAACCAAGAAAAAGTCAATGCCATAATAGACATGCCAAGGCCTACTGACAAGACTGGAGTGTTGCGCATCATGGGGATGATCAATTTCATAGGTAAATTTATTTCAAATTTATCCGCAAAAACATCTTGCATCCGTGAACTCCTACACAAAGAGACCGAGTTTAAATGGACAAGCAGACATGAACATGAATGGCAAAAACTCAAAGAAACACTGACAACTGCACCTGTGCTGACATTCTATGACCCGACAAAGAAGATCAAAGTGTTGACAGATGCCTCAAAGAATGGTATTGGTGCAGTGCTTCTACAAGCTGAAGGTGAGCATTGGAAACCTGTGGCCTACGCGTCCAGGTCCATGACAGAGACTGAGTGTCGATATGCTCAAATAGAAAAAGAATGTCTTGGGCTTGTGTTTGGCCTGGAGAGGTTCCACAGCTACATTTATGGTCTACCCTCTTTTTACAGTGGAAACAGATCATCGTCCACTAGTTGCCATAATCAAAAAGAATTTGAACGAAATGTCACCAAGTATTCAACGTTTAATGATGAAGATGCAGAGGTATGACTTTGAGCTGATCTACACGCCAGGAAAGCACCTGATAATAGCAGATGTGCTTTCACAAGCACCTACAAGTAGCATCAGAAGTACCACTGAAGAGGATGTTCAGTGTCAAGTGAGCATGGTGTCTTCTGCACTTCCGTTATCAGACGCAAAGTCCAGACAGATAGCTGTTGAAACAGCAAAGGATTCAGAGCTGCAGTGTGTTATGAATAACATGAGAAACGGATGGCCGGTAGGTTCCTGCACACAGTTCTATCACATCAGAGGTGAACTCAGTGTCATTGATGGACTGTTGCTGAAGCAAAGCAGAATTGTCATTCCACTGAAAATGAGACAGGATTTACTACATAGGATCCATGAAGGTCATCTCGTGGTCGAGAAATGCAAAGGGAGAGCAAGAGAAACACAACACAATAATTTGTTAGTATGGTGAGGGCCTCATTTTGCATCCAAATACAGCACCAATTCATCTTGGGAATGACAGATAGAAGTCCTTCACAGTGACCAGAGGGATTATAAGCCGTTCCTCTTCCAGAACAGTGTCCAGGTCACCATATGATGCTGGTGGACTCGCTCCTCCAAAACACCTCAATAATATTTAGATCTGGTGACTGTGCATGTTCAACGTCACTTTCATCTTCATCAAACCCTTCTGTCACAAGTCTTGCTGTGTGTGTTGGTGCATGATCATGCTGATACACGGTTTGAGCATCAGGTGCTCATGATCCTCCAGAAGGGTTTGGTAGTCCTCGGCAGTGTCGTGTCCATCAAATACAATCAGGATTGTCATGATATTGGAGCTCAAACCATCACTGATCCACCCGTGCTTCACTCTGAAGATTGGCCGCCAGGCATATAGATGAGAAACCTCCAACATTGGCCAGTGTTTCAGTTTCATTGTCCAACCCCTGTAAATAAGGACATTGAGAAATTGATCAGTATGTGTGACACATGTCAGAAACACAGAAACAAGCAAACCAAAGAGCCTATGATGGTAACTGAGGTATCAACAGCGCCATGGCACAAGGTTGGAATGGATTTGTTTCATCTTAAAGGAAAGGACTATTTGGTGATCATTGAATATTTCTCAAACTTTCCGGAAATGGCTTTGTTGTCAATCACATCATCAAACTGTGTCATAACCCATGCAAAATCAATTTTTGCCAGGCATGGCATACCAAACATCGTGATGAGTGATAATGGGCCATGTTTCAGTAGTAAAGAATGGCATGACTTTGCAGAACAGTACGACTTCAAGCATGTAACATTCAGTCCTCTGCATGTGGACAAGTCGTCCACATTCTCAAACAGCTCCTGAAGAAAGCTGCTGACAGTGGTTCAGATCCTTACCTTGCTCTACTGAGTTACAGAGCATCACCACTGGAGTGCGAATTGTTGATGAGTCGAAAACTGCGCACCACATTGCCAAGCTACATGAAACCAAACGAAGATTCAAGGCTAGAACAAAGACTAAGGCAACAAAAGATGAAGCAGAAGCTATTCTATGACAGGACAGCTAAGCAGCTTCCACCTCTGTTGACCAATGACGTAGTCAGGATCAAAAATCCCGATGGTTGGAAAACAAAAGCAACTGTTCTTCAGGAAGTTGCTCCAAAATCTTTCATTGTGAGGACTGAGGAAGGACAAGTCTTTAGACGCAATCGCCACAGTCTTCTTAAAACACAAGAGACTTTCGCTGAGATCGGCAATGCCCATATACTGAGTCTGAGTCCACTACTCCACTTGTCACAGACTGTAACACAGACTGTAGCACCAACAGTGGCAGTTCTAGACCATTTCAACTGGGGGGGGGCAAGCTGGGGCCAGTTGTACTGTTAGAGGGGCCAGTTACATTTAGACCTTATCATTTTCCGCACTGCACTGAAGGCATAAACAAGCAAAATACCATGTTTATAAATATCCAACAATTTGCATGTCCATTATATTTTTACATTTGCATTACATATTCAGTATCAGTCACAGTAGCTGTATATATATATATATATATATATATATATTCAGCATCAGTCACATTAACTCTAATCTACGATTTTTGAGGGGTTTTTTTTTTTGCAAAAAGATCAGCAAATTATCCTCTAAACTGGCCTTTTTATGGGGCTTTCCTCTCACGGTGAATGAGCTTTTTCATAATTGTTTTTTTCCTGACATCTTTGAAAGACAGAAGCGATATGCATCCTTTGCCAGGATATAATTATAAAATATGACATGATTTTAAAAGTGACCTATGAAATCGACTATGCAATACACTTAAATGTATCTAGTGCTAATAAAAATATTAAGCCTATTTGGAGAGAGAGAGATGTTTATCATGTGACAATATGTCAGTCATCGTGTAATAAGGAAAATATGACTAGGCCTAGACTACTTGTTCTGAGCAGGTGTTGTCAGGCTGTAAAACTATTGTCATGCGTTTTCTGTGACTAGACCAGGTGTAAATGCCCCCCGAAATGCATTCGAGACGGATTTGAATCCGATCGCTCAAACCACTTCAGGAGGTGGTCTGGGCCCGCGCGAGAGCGTGTTACGGGCTATATCCCAGACAGCAAACTGACACTGAATCAACGTGGAAATGACGTCTCTCATGACATTTAAACAACGTTGATTTTGCTCATCGAATTAACGTTGAACCAACGTCAGACGCGGCATTCTTCAAAGCTAAATGAAAATCGAAAATTGGTTTGCTTTCATAACGTTGAAACAAAGCGTTGATTTCAAGCTGATTTTTTCGTTAGTTTTGAAAGAATGACGCGTCTGACGTTGGTTCAACGTTTATTCGATGAGCAAAACAATGTCAGATCAACGTTGTTTCGATGTCATATTTCCACGTTGATTCAATGTCAGTTTGCTATCTGGGATGTCATGTCATTTTAGTCAGATGACGACGCTACTGCGACACGCTCACGCGCATCACCTCAGATGAGCAGCTGAATGCCTATCAAGCAAGTCAATGCGCCGCATTCTATCGCAAATCAAAGTGAAAGTAAGTCGCAGACGCTTAACACTACCATCTTCATTAAAAGTAAAGAAACGAAATGATGTTCTGTTGCCGCTCTCTCTTATCACCGTCTTTTCTGATTTTGAAATTAGCCGATGGTCAATAAAATCCAGCTCATATATGTTGCTTTCGGTGACGTACACTTCATTAAATCCGCATATAGCGCGGGAATTGAAGATCGGATTTATATCCGTTTTGCAAAAACACATTTATGTGACCAGGTGTAAATGGAATCGTTTTGATAAATCAGATAGCTGTCTGATCTGAGAAAACGCATGAAGTGGCCAGGTTTAAACAGCCCCCAAAGTTACAGACTGATACTAATTAACTGGGAAACGTTCTCTAACATCAGTCAAGTTGTCATTGTTTTTGTCAAACAAGTTGCGAATTTGTTGTAACATTAAAACAGGAGATCATCGTGCTGTAAGTGATGTAGCTCCAGTGATTAGTTTCATCTGTGGGACGGGTGAAGAAACTTTCGGAAGATGTTGTAACAGAATCATATGAACAATTCTAGGATATGCTTTTTTTCATTGGTTATTGCGTTAAATTTTATCCAGATACAATAGTGCCCTTTTCTGATCGGCTATTAAGTAGCACTTCTCTTTTTTTGATTGGCTGATACGTGGCAGGGTCGACTGCTGAACTCCAGGCGAGACGCGCTTGATTCTCACGTGAGAGCCAGAGAAATTGCATATATTAAATATATTATTAGTTTTTTCCGCATGAGAAATACAATGTGTGACGTGAGTGTGTGACAAAAGACTGAAATGAGTGACTGTCACGCTCAATGCATGACACTATAAAAAAAATATTTCACACTGACTCCACATTTAGGGAGGCCACAAGGGGGTCCAAGCTTGTTGTCGCAGGGGCACAGGCCCCCGCCTAGAACCGCCACTGAGCACCAACACACATACTACAGGTGAACCAGTGCTGAGAAGATCTACCAGAATAAGTAGAAAGCCTGAGAGACTGAATCTGTGATAATAGTAATTGACAGTAATACAATGTTAAAGTAAGAAATTAGTTACGGCAGCTGTTTGCTGGTAGTTTGTTGATTTATTGAATGTTTGCCTTAAAGAAAGGGGGATGTGATGATTAGTTGTAATTTCATAGGGTAACACAGGGGGTCAGTAGCGTGGCTGGGGGTATATTAGAAAAGGTATCTTGAAGAAATAAACACACAGAAAATGTTCATGAAAAGTGGCAGTTTATTTCATGCACAATAGTGAACAAAACACTTTGTTGCCAGCTAGCATGTCCTGAGTAAAAGTGATTAAAAAAAATAAACAAACCCATGTAATTACTTCTTGTGGCCTGCATATTCACAACTAGTACAAATAGTGAAGCAGATTAACACTCAGAGATTTCCTTGGCAGATATCGACTTGGGACTATATTAGGGGGAAGCACAGGCTAGGCACTGCTGCTTAGGCGAAGCACTGCTACTTGGGTGCAGAGACATCCCACACATGAAATCCCACGACTTCCATTAACATACCAGCGTTCAGCGCGTCAAAAAACAAAACAAAACAGAATAAGGGATATTTTAAATAGAATATAATAAGGGATATTTTAAATAGAATAATATTTTAATAAAATTTATTATTAAAAATAATAAAAATTTTTATTCATCAAAACAGGTAAATTTCAAAGTGGCTTGCTTGGTGCATATTTTTTTCCATGTAGCTCCAAGTAGCTCTGTCGGTCTCGGCCCCCATCGCTGTCAGATGGGTCTGACCCAACAAAAATCTGAGTGGCGCTGTTTGACAGTCTGCGCGCACTTCAATACGCGCTCAGAAAAAGTGCATTAGAACAGAACGGCAAAGAAATGTTTACCCGGCAAAGCTTTAAAGCACAAGCAAATAATTAACTTTTGTTATTGTGAATAAAAGCATTGTCCTGTCTGGAACTCTACCGCTGCATTAACATGTGATGTGAATGTACTTCGAGTGTATTGAGACCGAGGTGCCCGAACTGCAGCTGATATAATGTGCGCTGCCTGTAGCACGATACGACCATATTTTAGTTTCCATTCTTATTGCGTTTCCAGAACAGTGTTAGTGAGTAAGTCAGTGTTAGTCTTTAAAATTGGGCAATTCCAGCGTTGTGGACATTTGCAGTCAAAACTTGAAATGTAAATTCTCTGAAAATGTATTTAATACTGAAACGTCTGTTTATATATTCATACTCCCTTAAGGCGGGCTTACAAGGTGCGATTTTTTGCTGTTTTACGAACTCAGCTTGAAGATGATTTTTTTTTAAACTCGGGAGAAATTGCGTGGAAATCGGTTGTGCTCACATGTTGCGGCTCGTGTTGTGTGCTAGGAAGATACGAGTCGACCTCACGATAATTTTTAAACATGTCTAAAAAGTTCGGGAGCTGTAGGCTTGAATTCGTGAGGTGTGTGCGTTGTGCAGTTGAATGAGCCGGTTTGTCATTGTGGTCATAATTTCTGGTTCTGGTAAGAACTCGAGCTGCTGCGTATTGGACCAGCTGTAATTTGTTTATTAAGCGTGCAGGGCAACCACCCAGTAGAGCATTACAAAAATCTAGCCTTGATGTCATGAACACACAAAATGTTCCTCATGTTGTGACAAATTTCATTTGTCAATGAAAGCATATGAAGTAATTTAGATATTTAGATATAATTAAGATGGAAAAATGTGGTTAAACAGTTACTTTTCATGTGACATTCAAATGAAAGACTGCTATCAAAGAGCACACCCAGTTCCTAACCGACGACGAAGACTTGACAGAGCAGCCATCAAGTGTTAAACAGTATTCTAGGTAATTACGCGAGGAAGTTTTTTTGTCCAATAATTAGAATCTCTGTTTTTTTTTTTCAGATTTAACTAGTTGGAAGTTACTAGTCATCCATTTTTTTATGTCAGCTATGCATTCTGTTAATTTTGTGAATAAGTTTCGTCAGGGCATGAGGAAGAGTTCCCTTTCATAGTCACTCCGAGTTACGTCAGACGACGAAAATGGGGTTTCGCTTAGAAAGCCTATCATCTTCGAATATTAAACAACAAGCCAATGGCTCCGAGCCTGGTCCTTCCCTGGTCTCCTCTGTCAAGACGTCGAGCATGACCGCGCCCCCACACCGGGCCGCTATGCCACTCAAGCCTGGGCTGCTTCTCCTCCCCATTTCAGAGGAGTTCGCTTTACTGTGGTCGGTGGCAATGCCCCCATCACAAGAATGGAGGTTGCCACCCTGCTGGTGAAGGGTGCAATCGAGACTGTCCCTCCAGCCGAGATGAAGTCAGGGTTTTACAGCCCTTACTTCATTGTCCTTAAGAAAACCGGTGGGTTACGGCCAATCCTGGATTTGCGCGTCTTGACTGGCTGCCGTTCAAGATGCTCAAGGCCACACGCATTTTTGAATGTGTTTAGCCCCAGGATTGGTTTGCGGCGATAGACCTGAAGGACACCTACTTCCATGTCTCCATTTTACCTCGACACAGACCATTTCTTCGGTTTGCTTTCAAGGGGTAGGGATACTAGTACGCGGTTCTCCCATTCGAGTTGGCTCTGTCTCCTCGTGTCTTCACGAAGATTGTCGAGGCAGCCCTTGTTCCCCTACGCGAACACTGGGTTTGTATCCTGAATTATCTTGACTGCACGGGCTGGGGCGCCATGTGCAATGGATATGCTGCCGCGGACTCCTGGACAGGACCCCAGCGTCGTCTGCATGTCAATTGCCTAAAATTGCTGGCAGTACGCCTTGCCCTGCACCATTTCTGCATGTTGCTTAAGGGTCAACACGTACTAGTCAGTTCAGACAATACCGCAACAGTAGAGTACATCTACCGTCAAGGTAGTCAACTCGCACGCCACCTCCTCTTATGGAGTCAGAAGCACCTGAGGTCCCTTCGTACTATTTAAATTCCAGGAGATCCCTTTGAGCCTCTGCAATCAGTTGAGCTTAAATTTATGTCTATGAAGACAGCGTTCCTGGTTGCACTGGCCTCTATTAAGAGGGTAGGGGACCTGCACGCATTCTCCGTTGACAAAGTGTGCCTGAAATTCGGGCCGGATCACTCTCACGTGATCCTGAGACCCCGGCCTGGATATGTGCCCAAAGTTCCTACCTTCTGGGACCAGGTGGTGAACCTGCAAGCGCTTCCCTAGGAGGAGGCAGACCCAGCCTTGGCACTGCTCTGTCCAGTATGCACACTCTGTGCTTACGTAGACAGAACGCGTTGTTTCAGGACCTCAGACCAGCTCTTTGTCTGTTATGGTGGGAGACTAAAGGAAAAGGCTCTCTCAAAGCAGAGGTTGTCCCACTGGATCGTGGAAGCAATTGCTTTGGTTTACCGGAGTGTGGCTTCCTCTTGGGCTCTAGTGCATAGCGCCTCACTGGCAGACATCTGCAGAGCTGCAGGCTGGGCGACATGTTTGCCAGATTCTATAATCTCCGAGTGTATCCTTTGTCCTCTCACGTACTCGCTTCAACCAGGTAGTACTGGACCCGCTCAGGTGTCTTCGCTTGCTCGCCATTCCACTTCACTGACTGGATGCGTGCGATATTGAAGTCCTCTCTGAAGCCCTGAGTTCCTTCAGCACTGTTGACATTGGTGCCAGTGTCTATTGCCTGCGCGTCGGCTAGGTGCCTCCGTGTGCATGGTTCATCCTCTGAGCAACCCCCACATGTGTATTTCCACTGTAAGCCTCCTTGAGCATGTGTCTTTTCCCTCGGCAAACAACCTAGTTGCCACCCCACGGGCTGGTTACTCCAGTGTTCCTCCATATGAAGTTCCCCCTCCCCCTCCCTCTCCCTACCGGGCCAAATGTATATTCCTAATTCCTCCCTACGGGTAGGCATGCTGTGGCATATTTCCTCTGAGACATGCTTCGCAGTGTTCCTTGGTATTCCTGCGTTCAGGCGAGGCGTTTTTTTTTTTTTCACTGGTAAATTTTGAGATTTTGGGATATTTGTCTTCAATATTAACATGTCTTCTTTCAGACTTGTGGTGAAGAAAGTCTGAAATACACATTTCGGTCTTTATCTATCTATAATTACAGGAACGTCTGTCTGTGTGTGTGTGTGTGTGTGTGTGTGTGTGTGTCTGTCTGTTAATCGCATATCTCTCGAAACGTTAGTCCGATGAATCTCAAACTTGACAAGGGTCTTGCTACAGGCACGAGTAAGTGCAGTGCTGAGTTTGATGTTTTTTGGATTAGAAATGCAAAAGATATCGCTAAATATATCGCTAAAAGAAGCACACATTGGCTTTTGCCGCTCTAGCCGCTGGCCACTCCCCCTCTCACACTGTACACTGAGTGAGTACAGCGCAGAATCAGAGACAGAGGGATGAAGAAAGCAGATTTGCTCCCTGAATTGTCAATGAGCACTCAAACACACCAAACCAACAATTGCTAAAAACACACACACACAAAAAAATATTTTGCACTGGCATTTTGCACTAGTTCATATAAAAGCTGCTGTCAGTTAAGGAATATTTGATGGATGAATTTGAATCAGTTGTATGGATGTTGTCATGTCGAGATCTTTGGTCACTGTTGCTATGATTACTAATAAGAGAATAGGGGCTTGACTCCCATTGCACGTTCATACAGACAGTATGAGAGACGCTGCTGTGAGTTGCTTTGTTAACAGGTCGTTTCAAGACTCACACCTGTAATTAAATGCAGTTCCAAAAACTAAAAGTGTGAATGTTGCTTTTGTTTAAAAAAAATTTATTTTAACTAAATTTGGATCCTAATCTCCCTCATTTATGAACCATCCCATGTTACAGAATATTAGCATTACTCACAACAGTACTCTTGGTCACTTGATATTGATTATTCAGTAATATAAGATTGATATGTGTGTCAATAGATTTTGCTTTTAGGTATCTGTATGACACACTGAACGAACATTTGAACGAACATCATGAGTCTCTAACATAAATGTGTATCGTCCTCTCTGTAATCTTCTTACACAAGGTAAACTCTAATCATCCTCAAGAACCAATATAATTGTATTTTTTTGACAGAACCAAGTTAAGAATTATTCATCATTAAAAGTTTCTCAGAGATATATGTCTGCAGAAAATAAGCTGTCTCTGCATATGACTGAATAAAAATTATACTTTTTTTAATATTCACTGTTGTGCTTAATCACAGCTAATTAAACTTTCCTAGCTAATACCAATCATAGGGGGATTAATCCTCATCCAGTAGATGAATAAACTGGGATTTAAGGTGCTTGTTTTCAAACAGTCACTGACAAAGTCGAGGCAAGGTCACATACTGTAGATAGTGGAGATCTGCCCCTAAGATCAAATGGCCCCTTTAGATGCGGATCCGAAAGCCTACTCATGGGGCAGCGAGGATGAAAGGAAATATGAGAGAGGGAGAGAGAGAGAGAATTGAATTTTGAAAAAACTTTAATTACAATTTTCAACAGTAACTCTTCACAATAAATATTAACAAAAACTCTACACCATATTTACCACTTTTAAAAAACAAATCAGAAAGAAAAAAACAAATCACCTTCATAAACTGTACATAAAGCACCATGACTGCACCATACCAGATCAAAAGTTGAAAGATCACTCATAGTTTTGTAAAACCTAAAATCAATCAAAACTCTTGATTTGACCAAATTTACAAAACAAACATTTACATCATCGCTACCTTCTTGTTCCACTCTATTTTTCCTGCTAATATAAATAGCCATTTTTGCTTGCCCTAAGATGAAATTCAACAATTGACAAGTGAAACGATTTTTCTTAAAGTACTTAACACCCAAAATAAAGGTCTCCATACAAAAGGTTTCATCAAGCCTGCAAAACAATTCTCCTAGTCTCACAAACAAAGGTTCTAGTCTAAAACAATCCATAAAAGCATGAAAAACAGTCTCCTTTTGAGGACAGAAAGGGCAAGCAGGATTAACTTCAGGATTCAACTTTGAAATAAAAGAATTGACAGCAATGGCACCATGGAGAATTCTCCATTGTAGATCACCAAACCTTTTAGACAATGGTGGCTTATATAAAGATCCCCATTCAGGTTTTACATCATTCTTCAGCTTAAAAACAGAACACCATGGTGTATTAGTTCTCTTTTCTAACATTTTCTTGTTAAAAACCAACACACAGGCTCTATACAATTTTTTTCCTTCACTAGACAAAAAATCTAAAAGCAAAGTTTCACCTGGTTTCAGCAAAAAACCTGTACCCTCTTCAAGATTGGGTTGAATAATCAAACATGGAAAGGGGTCATCAACATCAGGAGTACAAACCCCTTTAAAAAAATCTTTTAACAAAAGTTCTTCTTCACCTGTAAGACAGTCTTTAAGTTTGACCAAAAACCGCGTTAATAAACGAACAGATCTGATTCCTAATTGTTCCGAAACGGCGTCCACATTCTCAAATTGAGGCCCGGTTAAAGCCACCAAATGTCCCAACGTAAAGATCTTGGCTTGCAAAAAAATGTTGCAGAACCCCGGCAAATGACATTGAGTGGCAATGTCCAACCGGGCCCCAAGTATCAATGGCTCCTGCAATAGCCAGTGGAGAGAAAAGACGTTCTCAGTCTTATAAACACGAAAAAAGCTCCATACCTTGAAGAGATTCCGATAGAAGGCAGGTAGTTCCGATAAATCCAGTTTAGTTGGATCCATTAAAAAGAGGGATCTGTCAAGTCCAAACCCCCCTATAGTGTGCAAAATCGTACAACTCACAGCACGCCAACTGAAATCTTTAGAACCATCAAGTAGCCTTTTTAAAAACTGTAATCGAAAGGCAGCCAATCTACTTTGTAAGTGAATCAAACCTTGCCCACCTTCATCTTTGGGGAGGTATAAAACACTCTTTGGGAGCCAATGTAGTTTATCCCAAAAAAAGTTCACCAGAGCAGCTTGAGCTTCCATTAAAAACTGTGGAGAAGGGTCTACACATGCCAACTTATGCCAAAGTGAAGATGCCACTAAATTGTTGACAATGAGAGTTCGCCCCCTATAAGACATATTCGGCAATAACCATTTCCACTTTTCCAAACGCCCTTTAATTTTTTCCATCAACCCCTCCCAATTTTTTTGTAACACACCGTCATCCCCTAGATAAACTCCAAGATATTTTATACCTCCATTTTCCCAAACCATCCCATCCGGAAGGCAAGGTTTTCCATCAGCCCATTGTCCCAATATTAAAGCATAACTTTTTTTCCAATTAACCTTTGCGGATGACAACAGTCTGAATTCTTCTAATAAATTATATAAAATTTGCACATCACTTTGTCTGTTGATCATCACCACAATATCATCGGCATAGGCTGACAAACTTTTTATTACAAACTGGTAAAAACAACCCACTTAATTGGCTCCTTATCTGCTGTAGCAATGGCTCAATAGCCAAGGAATATAACATTCCAGACAAGGAACAACCTTGTCTGATACCCCTGAGAACCTGAAAGGGAGCACATAAGCCACCATTTATTTTCAGCATACTCTCAACGTCACAATAGAGTGCTCTAATCATGTCTATAAAAGTTTTACTAAAACCAAAAGCTGTTAGCGTACTCCACAAATACGAGTGCTCCACTCGGTCAAAAGCCTTCTCCTGATCCAAGGATATCAAGCCACAGTCTAACTTTAACAACTTTGAGACATGAAAAATATCTCGAATCAAAGAAATATTATCAACTATTGATCTACTAGGGACACAGTACATCTGATCTGGATGGATAACCCATCCCAATACTCCAGCCAGTCTGGTACTCAATGCTTTAGAAAGAATTTTATAATCACTGCAGAGAAGCGAGACAGGGCGCCAGTTCTTAATATCAGTCAGGTCCCCCTTTTTTGGAATTAGAGTGATCACCGCTCTTCGGCAACTCAATGGCAACCCACCCTTCGACAAGCTGTCCTTGAGTACCTCCAGCAGATCTACACCCATTTCCAACCAAAAAACCTTGTAGAAGTCAACTGGGATGCCATCCATTCCTGGAGCACTCCCAGACTTCATGGTTTGCAGGGCCTTATATAGCTCTTCCAGGGTCAGCACACCTTCGAGCTCATCGTTGACTTCCTCTGACAGCTTTGGTAAATTGTCCAGGAAAACATTGTCAACGCCACACTCTGACTTAAGCTCGCTCCTATACAAAATTTGAAAAAAATTAACTGCTCTTCCCCGAATACTGGCCAGATCTGTCAATAACACTCCATCTTCGGAGCGCAAACCATGAATAAACCTTTTCTGACCATTCTTCTTTTCCAAATTGAAAAAATATTGGGACGGTGCATCCATCTGATCAATGCTCTGGAAACGTGAACGGACCAGAGCCCCCTGTATCTTATGCCCCAGCAGATCAGCTAACTGAGCTTTCTTCCTTGAACAGGCTTCCAAATAATCTTCCTTTCCTGTAGAATTTGCCAAATTTTGAGATTCAATTATCTCTCCCTCCAAAAGCTGTAATGAACGAGTCAACTCCTTAGTAACGTTGTGAGTATACTGTTGTGTAAACTGCCTTATTTGTATCTTACCAACATCCCACCACTGTTGCAATGAATAAAAAGAAGAGTTCTTTTTCCTGTAAACATCCCAGAAGTACTTAAATGACTCCTTAAAAAAACTATCACTTAACAAATTGGTATTAAAATGCCAATATGCACTTTTTGGTTTTATTGAGCTCAAAATAAGCTTACAGTGCACCATACTGTGATCCGAAAAACTTACTGGTGTTATATAACATTTGTTGAAAATACTAAGATGGTGATTAAAACTGTAAAATCTGTCCAACCTAGCTAAAGACATAGCCCTATCACGCGTGTGTACCCAAGTGTACTGTCTTTCATTTCCATTTAAAGATCTCCAAACATCACATAAATCATACTTTTTTATAATATGAATTAAGCGTTTACGTGAAGCCAAATGAGGCTCAATGTGATTCCGATCTCGATTATTCTCTGTACAATTGAAATCACCACCAAGGAACAAGAAGTCTTCAGAACAACAGTTATGTAGAGTTGAGCATAATATGTCTAAAAAAGCCATTCTTTCGACAGGTGTAGTTGGAACATATACACAAATAAAAATAAACACATAACTTTCAATAACAGCTCTAACTTTTAAAAGCCTTCCTTTTATTATCTCATCAACATCATAAGATATGGGACTAAAATTCTTTGCAAATAAAATGGCTACTCCCCCACTTAATGAAGTGTTATGGCTTAACACAGTGATGCCATCAAACTCCCTTTTCCAGTCAACAGCATTTTTTAAATCGCTATGAGTTTCTTGTAATAAAACAACATCAAAATTGTTTTGCCTAATTACTTCATATTGTAGCTCTTTTTCCAGAGTCTCTTGCCCCATTAACATTCAAAGTTGCTACATGCACTTCACTCATAAAAAATAATAAGGAAAAGAAACCCCACCCAACAAGCCACAACACATCAGCCATTTTATTTTTACATTTAACTGACATCATTGATTAAAGCAGTATTAAGATTCCTCACAATTTTCTTAAGTCTATAGACTTCTTTATTTGTAAAGCAACTCTCTGCCATTAGGGTTTTTGCCTTTTCGGCGAACTGTTTAACATCAGGAAAATATTCCTTCACACTCACTCCTCTTTTATTTTTTGTTGATCTGAGGAATAATTTAATATCCTCAAGTCCATATTCCCGACCACTAAACTCCCCCTGAGAAAGTGTCACACTGGAGTCAGAAGACCCATCATCGCTTTCTGTATCTTGATCCATGTTTTCTTGCATTTCACTCGTTTTACTTATTTTGGCATCAACCATTTTTTCAATTATTTTCCTTTTGTTGGACGGCATTTTAAACAAATGTTCTTTCTCCACACTTTCCTTTACACATTCGTTTTGTAAAATCCCCAAATTACTCTCACTTCCTGTTTGCGCAACATGATTATTTTCAGAACTCGGTGCCACACTCGGCACATCCTCAACGCTTGCCTCTACACACATTTTAATGGGCACCGTGCCCGACTCCGAATGCTCACAGCGCAGTGAAGTAGACGCAACAACACTCTCACCGGGAACACCCTCAGCCGCCGCCTCCCCAACTAAAGCAGTGTTAGCAACCCCATCCACGTTACCATCCCCTTCAATACTCCCATTCACTGCGTTTACTTCCTTTTCTGCAACTTTGTCAGGACAATTACGAATTAAATGTCCAGATTTACCGCAACCAAAACACTTTGATTTCGCGGTAGTCACAAAAATAACATAATCAAAGTTGTCAATTCGAAAATTAAGTGTCATGTCTAACTCTGTATCGTCCTGAATAATCATATAAACGAAACGCCTGAACGAAACAATGTGTTTCAACAAGGGAGAATCGCTATTAATTGGGATCTTCTTGATCGGCGATACCAATTTTCCATAACGAGATAAAGACTGTGTCAAAATTTCATCGCTTACAAACGGTGGAACATTGGACAAAGTTACTCTCTTAGCGGGTAATGAAAGGGGAAGAACAGAGACAAAATCACCGCCAATTATTATACCATGTTCAACTACTTCATTGACTTTATCTACGCTACTGAGAAACACTACCACAGCACTATTCATTCTGGAGGCGGATAGTACGCTCCCATGCCCTACAACCTCACCAATAGCAAGGCAACATTCCTCCACACTCACCGCGGTGGCTACTTTAACCGCATTACGCCGCGTGAGTGTGTTCAAACCCTGCACGCGTGGGTCCGACATGCTTCCCAACAGAGTGGAAAGCAAGTGGCCCAACAATTTAATCAATAGAAAAGTCCAGAAAACCCAGCAAGGGGAAAGATAGAAAAAGACAAAATCACTCACAAGCTCTCCAGTCACGCTTCACTCGCTCACCTCGCACCCAGACACACCGGAAGTGAGAGAGAGAGAGAGAGAGAGAGAGAGAGAGAGAGATTTTTAAAAACTTTATTCACAAAATTACTTCACAATTAGTTTACCACTGAAAAAATTATAAACACAATAGTAAATCATCATCGACAATTTTACACAAAACATCACAAACACCATTTCAAAGCAAAAGTATCAAGATCACACTTAGCTTTGTAAAATCTGAAATCAATCAAAATTCTTGCTCTAATTAGAGACTTAAAAACAACAATAACATCATCATTGCTTTTTTGTTCTATTTTGTTCTTTCTACTCATGTAAATCGCCATTTTCGCTTGCCCAAGAATAAAATTCAACAATTGAAACGTAACACGCTTTTTCTGAGCATACTTAAAACCAAAAATAAAAATTTCAGGACAAAAAACCTCATAAAACTTATTACACAACTCTTTCACCATTACAAACAACAAAGTTTCCAGTCTGATGCACTGCATAAATGCATGAAACACAGTCTCTTTATGAGGACAAAAAGGACAACCTGAGTTATTCTTTGAATCCAAAATTGAAACAAAAGAATTCACCGCAATTGCCCCATGCAGGATTCGCCACTGCAAGTCCCCTGTTCTTTTCGATAATGGTGGCTTGTACAAAACTCTCCATTCCGGTCTTACATCGTCACCTACTTTTAAAACAGAACGCCAAGGGGTATCAACTCGCTTATCAAGTGTCTTTTTGTTGAGAATGAGCACACACAATCTATACAACTCTTTCCTCACACATGAGAAAAAATCAACAGATGAAACACTATTTTGCTGAAAGAAACACCCAGAATACTCTTCAAAATTTGGTTGAACCAACAAACATGGAAAAGGATCTTCACTGTCAGTGACGCAAGTCCCTGAAAAGAAATCCTCTAACATCATTGTTTCTTCATCTGTAAAACATTCGTTTAACTTACTCACAAATCGAGTTACTGAACGAACAGATCTGATTCCCAATTTTTCAGAGGCAGCTTCAACATTCTTAAAGTGAGGTCCAGTTAAACCCAGTAATTGTTTTAAAACAAAAATTCCTGAGTTTTGTAAAGTCTTATTGAATCCTGGTAAAAAGTTGGATGCAGACAGATCCAGTCTTGCATTACAAATCAAGGGTTCATTAAGCAACCAAAAAATGGAATGAACATTTTCAGTCCTTTGAATACGAAAAAAAACTCCAGATCTTGAAAAGCTGCTGATAAAAAGATGACAATTTCGAAAGATCCAAGCACTTCGGGTCCATTAAAAAAAGAGATTTATCCATTCTAAGGTCTCCAACAGTTCTTAATAAAACACAACTGATCGCCCTCCAACGGACATTCGTCAGACCATCAAGAAGTCTTTGTAAAAAATGCAGCCGGAAAGCTGCAATCCTGCTCTGGAGATGTACCAATCCTTGGCCCCCTTCTTCTTTGGGCAAAAATAAAATACTCTGCGGAACCCAATGAAGCTTATCCCCAAAAAAATCAACAAAAACCGCTTGAATTTCATGTATCAATTTTGCTGGAGGATCAATGCAAACCAATCTGTGCCATAAGAGAGAAGCTTCTCTCTTATGGCACAGATTGGTTTGCATTGAACCAAGTTATTTACAATAAGTGTTCTTCCTGTCACGAACCAGAAGGACACAGACAGGTAAGTATAAATGGAGTTTATTGAAATGGAAGGTCAATGAACACAGACGGGTGAGTAGTAAAGATGCAGATAACTTTAATGGAGATGATACAGTCTGATAGGGAGTCTCTTATCTCTTAGCTGGATGGGAAGATCTGAAGAGCTGGCTGGATGGAACGGGAGAGGTGGCTGGAGCCGAGGAGATCAGGGAGGAACCGGGAACGGGAGCTGACGGGAGACGGACCGGAGGAAGAGGCTTCAATAGCAGGTAAGTGATAGCGTGGTTTTGCTCAGCGAGTAAGGAGTCTGTAGTCGAAGTTAAGACGAGACCAGACGGTGAGGGACTGAGTGAGTGGGTCTTTTACAGTATGTTGCAGGTAATTGGGAATGGGAAGTGAAGACAGGTAATGAAGGCAGGTGAGGATGATTAGTAGTCCGGGGAACCAGAACGAGTGGGCGGGGTGATGGTGTCTGGTGCTGACGCAGATGGCTCCGTGACAGTACCCCCCCTCCACGGCCAGCTCCAGCTGGCGGGAAGGACCGACGACGGGGACGACCACGTGCTGGACACTCTGGGTGAGCAGTATGGAAGTCCTGGAGTAGAATGGGATCCAGTATGTCCTCCCGGTGCACCCAACATCTCTCCTCCACACCAAACCCCTCCCAGTCGACGAGGTATTCCAAGTGGCCGCCCCGTCGTCGGGAGTCGAGGATTTCGTGGACTCGATAGATGTTGTCGTCTTCAGGATCTACCGGAGGAGGGGGCACGTCCGCAGCACCAGACCCTGGGGAGGAAGGAATGAGAGGATTAGTATGGGGTTTGAGAAGGGATACATGGAAGGTGGGTGCGATGCGGTAGTGAGCAGGAAGAGATAACCGATAGGTAACGGGGTTGATCTGCCTCTGTATGGTGAACGGACCTATGTATCTGGGACTCAGCTTACGACAAGGCTGTCGGAGACAGATGTCCCGTGTCGAGAGCCAGACCAATTGCCCAGGCTGGTTGCCACGGGAGGTACCGGCTCCAGCAGTCCTGGTGGTCGTGGCTGTATGACCGCAGGTATCTCCCGATTTCTTGGATCTTCCGCTCAGTCTGGCCGTTGGACTGGGGATGGTAACCTGAAGTCAAACTGATGGTGACGCCCAAGAGGTTAAAGAAGGCCTTCCAGACCCGGGAGATGAATTGGGGTCCGCGGTCGGAAACGATTTCCTCGGGGATACCGAAGTGCCTGAAGATCTGCTGGAACAGTGCTTCGGCGGTCTCAAAGGCGGTGGGCAGACCAGGTAGGGGAATCAGTTTGCATGCTTTGGAAAAGCGATCGACCGCTACGAGGATGCAAGTGTGACTGTCTGATTCTGGCAGGTCGGTGACAAAGTCCACCCCGAGATGGGACCATGGCCGAGTGGGTATGGGAAGAGGGACCAGTTTGCCTTCTGGGAGGTGACGGGGAGGTGACTAGTGTCAGAGTTACATGTACCCCATACACAGTGTTTGACCATTTTAAACTTAAAATAACAAGAAAAAACGAATGAAAACTGACTAACTGCAATGCATTTCAATGGAAGTGGAAGTAGAGAATGTCCGAGTGTATTGGGTTAGCTGCGCACTGTGATTGGCTCATTGTGTTTGAGGGCGTGGCTTAGCCAAAGGTCAATTGTGAACGGTGAACTGTAGTACAGCACTATTACTATTTCTTACTGTTTCTATTTCTATTTCTATTACTTACTGTTTCAGGCTCCGATTGCGGAACTTGCAGCGACTAACTCAGATCTGTTCAACACATTGAGGTCCACTTTTAAAAGGAAGGACAGCCTCAAAAGGTTTGCTGAAACTTGTAGGGGATTGTAACAGAGACAGGGTTGTGCAGCACCACTGCTCTGAATGTACCGGCCGATGGAGGCGTAAAAAAAATGAGATGATGTGCTGATGAAGTCAAAAGTTCAGTGTTTATTCCAAAAAAGTGAAAAACAAAGATATTCCAAAAGAGTGCATCTGATATTTACAGTGAAAATCCACAAAGTATCAAAAAAATAAAAATAAAATAAACTGTTCAAAGTTAAATGCGCACACACAAACTTTTGGCTATGTCAGAAATTTGACCCAAAAATCACCCAAGCAACTCCCAACAAACTCACTCTACGAGCCTCCCTTACAAGACTGAGAGGCCATCTTAAATAGTATAAGCCCCTCCCACTTGGACTAAACCATTAAGTAATTGAAAGTAATAATGAAATTTAATAAAAAAAACACACAAAAAATATAACTAAACAAAGATTCAGTAACAACAAATAGATGACTGTTAAAATAAAAAAAAATGTATATATACAAAAAAAATTACAACCATTTGAACCAAAACAAACCAAATGCAATAATCATAGTTATCAAAGAATCTAACAAACACCAATCTCCCCCTCAGACATGAGATCAATTAACTACGCCTTCTTTTGGCGGGAAATAGTTATTTTAAAATGGTGGCAGATACTGTGACCTGGTTTCTTCTATTTGGCATGTGAAAATGATCCAGCACGTAAGTATGACAATTTATTTGATGTAAGTGAATGTTTGAACACCATAAATGTTTAACCCGGCAACCAGTCTTGTCTGAATTCTTAATTCACTACTCAAATCAACCAAACAAAATTAATGACTCAAATTATTGAACTAAAAAAAAAACCCATGGTGCGGACAGGAACACACAAACGGTACACAATCACTGACATTCACATATCTGGTGTTAACTGATGTTATAATATTGCGCAAAAAAATATGTGTTATGTTTGTATAAAAAGTGTATGTAGCGTGTTCTCAGTCCAGTGTAATAATAATAAAAGTCTCTAGTCTCAGTGTCCCACTGTGACATTTCCCCCTCCCTCTCCAGACACCACCTGTGGTGTCCTCGAGAGAAAGTCAGCAGTGTAATTCTGTGACCCTGATCTGTAGAGTACCTCGAAGTCAAATGGCTGCATGGCCAGAAACCACCTAGTAATGCGAGCATTCGTGTCTCTCATGCGGCCTAGCCAGGCCAATGCTCGTGGTCAGTCTCCAACCGGAATCTTCGTCCAAGCAAATAATACCTTAAAGAGTCCAAGGCCCACTTAATGGCAAGGCACTCCTTTTCAACAGTGGAATAGTTTACCTCTCTGGGCAGGAGTTTCCTACTGATGTATACAACTGGCTTGAGCTGCCCTTCTTCTTCTTGAAGGAGTACAGCACCAATACCATGTTGTGAGGCATCAGTCTGTACTGTGAAAGGTTTCTCAAAATCAGGACTCTGAAGAACTGGTTCCTGACATAGTGCATTCTTTAAGTCTTGAAAAGCCTTTTCACAGCCTTCAGTCTATATCACACTGTTGGGTTGGCTCTTTTTTGTCAAGTTTGTTAGAGTTATTGCCCTGGCTGAGAAATTTGGAATAAATTTCCTATACCAGCCAACAAGTCCAAGAAACGCTCTAACCTGCTTCTTTGTCACAGGCCGCCCGCACCTTTAACAGCCTCCACTTTCCCCACCTGAGGTCGGAGCACACCGTGTCCCAGTACAAATCCAAGGTATTGTGTCTCTGGTTTGGCGAGGGCACATTTATCAGGGCGGATGGTAAGTCCTGCAGCCTTGATGCGATTCAACACCTATTTAAGGTGTACCAGATGCTCCTCCCAGCTTTGGCTGAATATTATGATGTCGTCAAGGTAAGCTGCAGCATAGTCCTCTGCACCATGGAGGATTTTATCCATCATCCTTTGAAATGTGGCTGCAGCCCCATGAAGACCAAAAGGAAGGACCTGGAAATTGGTAGTGGCCAAAGGGGGTTCTGAAAGCAGTAAGCTCTTTACATGCTGGCTCCAGCGGCACCTGCCAATATCCCTTGCAGAGATCCAGCGTGCTCAGGTACTTCGCTCTTCCCAGTCTCTCTACCAGCTCATCCACCCGTGGCATTGGATAAGGATCAAACTTACTAATGCTGTTCAGCTTTCTGAAGTCTAGGCAGAACCGCAGGGTACCATCTTTCTTCGGCACCAGCACTATGGGACTGCTCCACTCACTTGACGATGGCTCAATAACTCCCAGTTGTTTCATGGACTGTAATTCCTCTTTCATAACAGATAGAAGTTTCTCTGGCACACGATACACAGACTGGCGGACAGGTTTAGGGTCCTTAAGGATGATAGTATGGTCAATCAAGTCTGTTCTGCCAGGGGTATCCATGAACAGCTGATCAGGTATACATTCCCATAACTGATGTCTCTGCTCTTCACTCAGGTGCTGTAAATTCAATTTTCGGTCAGTGCGACAGGTCGGTAAATACTGTTCTTCTACTTCCTCTTCACCCTCTATGGCTCTCACAAACATAGCAATGTCATTGTTAACTTCTGCTTGTCCTGGATTTCGATGTGAATGCCACTTCTTCAGCATATTCACATGAAACGTTTGTAGGTCACTGGACCTACCTTCTTCTTGATCTAGTATGGGCCTTGCCATTTTGCTAACAGCTTATTGTCAGATGTTGGAAGCAACAATAGGACTTCTTCACCTGGTTCAAAGCTTCGTGATCTAGCCATCTTGTCGTACCAGTGTTTCTGTTGTACTTGGGACTTTACCAGGTTTTCTCGTGCCAAGACAGTATTCTGTTGAAGTTTCTCCCTCATTTTGATCACATACGTGAGGATGTTCGTTCTCTTTGAGTCGACTTCTGCCTCCCAGCTCTCTTTCAGGACATCTAGAGGACCTCTTACGTGGTGGCCGTATAGCAATTCAAACGGTGAGAATCCTGTAGAAGCCTGGGGTACTTCACGGTAGGCGAAAAGGAGGTACGGTAGCCATTTATCCCAGTCTCGACCAGAGTCTGAAACAAACTTCTTTAACATATTCTTTAGAGTCTGATTGAACCTTTCAACAAGCCCATCAGTCTGAGGATGATATGGGGTTGTTCGTACTCTCTTAATGCCCAATAGCTGATAAACTTGGTGCAGTGTGTGACTCATAAAGTTAGTGCCTTGGTCTGTCTGGACCTCTTTTGGTATGCCTACTTGCGCCAAGAATTTTAACAAGGCTAAAGCTATCTGCTTAGCAGTAACATCTCTCAAGGGATATGCTTCAGGGTATCTTGTGGCATAATCAGTATTATATTATCGATATTATTATTTTTTTTTTAGTTTAACCTGTACATTAAAAGGTGACTCCTTACCCTAAAGCCTTTTTTTCTATCTTTTTTTGAAAAACAGCTTCATGGTTTTGTAAAGACATATACAGGCACTTAAAATAAAGTTCTTGGTGTATGTAATGTTGTGGATTTATCTGGTTTACACTGTTTCTGAATAAAGCAGTAAAGTTCAGATCAAACTCCATTTGTATCCACAGTCCATTGTTTGCAAAGGCTTTAACTTCATTGTTCATATTCATGTCATTTCACAGTTATGCCACCATTAATAGCACATTGTTCATCAGTGTTTCAAAGGACCAAGTCATTACTTTAGTTGAGGGGCCACACACGATGAAGTCATTTAAAGATAATGCTTAGTTAATGACTAGTGTATTTGAATGCCAACAGAAATCATGTGTTATGAGCTGTGATTGGTCTATTTTGGGGTCTGTCCATTTACCTGCAGGCTATTATGAAGACATGAACATGCTGGTTAACTTAGATCACAATGAAAACACATTGTTTATCAGCGTTTCAAAGGACCAAGTCATCACTTTAGTTGAGGGGCCACACACATCATGAAGTCATCAAAAGATTATGCTTAGTTAATGATGACTTCTGTATTTGAATGTCAACAGAATTTGTGCACTATTTGCTGTTTGGGTCTGTCCATTTACCTGACATGAACATGCTTGGAAACTAATCATTCCAAGAGTAGTCTTGCATGCATGAATTAATGCTTTTTTAAAGTGTTACCCTTTTTTGTCATGCTTGAGTTCATGATGATTCAGGTACCATAACTGCAGCTTTATCCACAATGGATAGTACAGACAATTTTGTTTTGTGAACAAAGAAAACATCATGATCATGCGTAATAAATCATAATTCATGATGATGTACTCATCTTAGTTAATGTTTTAATTAAGGTGTTGTTCATTCATGAAGTCATGAATGAAAAACGTTGAACTTTTGATGATTCCTGATGATTCATGAGATATTAATGCATGAATTAATATTCATGCATTAATCTATGATAATTCATGTACCCTTACCGTAAAGTGTTACCGATGAATTAAACGTTTGCGCGAAGCCATATGTGGTTCAACATGATTCCGGTCTATATCAAATTCAGTGCAATTAAAATCACCACCCACAAATAGAAAATCTTCAGTACAGCATTTTTCCAGCGTTGAACAAAGAGTATCCAAAAACAGTAACCTTTCTATAGGTGCTGTTGGAGTATAAACACAAATAAAAACAAATACAAAAGTTTCATAAACAGCTCTGACTTTCAACAATATGCCTTTCACAATTTAATCTACATCGTACATGATCGGTTTAAAATTTTTACTAAATAAGCAACTCCACCACTCACATTTGAATAATGACTTAATACAGAAACACCACTAAATTCCTTCATCCAATCAACCACATTATCTGTACTACTATGAGTTTCTTGTAAAAAAGCTATGTCTTTCTGTACCATTTCTTCAAAAATCTGTGCTCTTTTTTTAGAATTCCTTGCCCCATTAACATTCATTGATGCAATATGTACTTCACTCACAATGAAAAAAAGACAAAAGAACAAACTTAATTTACCACAAAAAAAAAGAAAAATAAATTATTTTCCTTCATCTTATACTGCATCATTGTCAAGGGTGCTGTTTATGTTTCTCACAATTTTCTTCAACCTATACACTTCTTTATTGGTAAAGGAATCACTAGCCATCCAGCTTTAAGCTTGATCAGCAAATTGTTTCAAGTCAGGAAAATATTCTTTATATTTACACCCCTTTTATTTTTTGTTGCCCTGAGGAACAATTTTATGTCCTCAGGACCATTGGTACGATCCTTAACGTTAGTTTCACCTTGTGAAAAAGTCATACTGCATTCTGACGAGTTGCTGTCACTTTCCGTATCTTGCATTTCCTCATTTTGTAGACCAATGGTCTTGCTTATTTTAGCGTCTAGCAACTTATTTTCCATCTTTCTTTTTTGAGGAGTTTTGAAAGAAAATTGCTCTTGTTCTGAAGTTAACTGTGCTTCTTCACAAGCCACAAAACCCTCATTATTTGCACCTTCCTGTCTACTTTCTGAAGTGGAAGTCAAGACACTCGAATCATTTACTGTAGGTAGAACATTAGGATTACTATTCACTTGCTCAATCTGCGAAGTAACTGGTTCAGCCTCAATTTCTACCGTACGATCCACAGCATTATTTTCCAAGCCTATTACCTGAGCTTCCGCCTCAGACTCATTTCCATCCTTTTCCTCATCTAGTTCAACTGTTCCGTTATTGTTTCCTTTCTCTCCTTCAGTATTTTTGTTAGGACAATTCCGGATTAAATGCCCTGTGTTACCACATCCAAAGCATTTGACTTTTCCAGTAAATAACATAGTTGAAATCATCACTTCGAAAATTCAATGTCAGATCTAGATCCGCGTTGTCCGGAATAATCATGTACACAAAACGCCTAAAAGAAACAATATGTTTCAATAAAGGCGAGTCGCTACTAATCGGATTTTTTTTTTTTTTTTGCAGACACCAGCTTTCCATAACGTGTCAAAGCCTCCGTTAGAAATGCATCGCTAACAAAAGGTGGTACGTTAGACAAAATCACCTTTTTCGCTGGTAAGGAAAGTGGGAGAACTGAAATAAATTCACCATCAATGACGATTCCTCTTTCTACCAAATCATTCGCCTTGTCCACACTATCCAGAAAAACCACTATTGCGTTGTTCATTCTGGAAGCTGACAAAACGCTCGCGTGACCCACCACTTCCCCAATGGCCAAGCAACATTCTTCGACACTCACCGCCGATGCCACTTAAATCGCATGGCATCTAGTGAGTGAACTCAAACCCTGCATTTGCTGGGCCGACATGCCTCCAAAAAACGGATCGCACATGGCCCTCAAACTGAACTAACAAAAACTAATATAAATCAGACAACCTCAAAATCAAACCATCAAAACCCAAAAAAAAAAACAAGCAGAAAAGAAGAGAGAGAAAAAAAAGAAAACTTCACTCACATCAGTTTGCACCACGCTCACCGCTCCGCACACACTCACTCAACAATCGCACCGGAAGTGAGAGAGAGAGAGAAAGAGAGAATTTTGAATTTTAATATACCTTTATTATAACAATTTAAGTCTTGGATTATTTACACTTCATCCAAATTTTTTTTTTTTTTTTTAACAGGTATATTTGAAAAGTCAACACCAATTCATTCCGCTCACATAATGTACACAATACCTCATTAACACACCAGATTTCTACAAACTTTGGTAAACAGTCCACCAACTTATAATACGCAAACTCTACTTTTAGTCTAGCTGCCACAAGCCCCAAAAACATAGGAACCACACTTATTGCATCCTGCCCTAGAAGTTTGTTTTTTCTTGTCTTCCATATTACTAATTTTGCAGTGCCTGATAAAAAATGTCTTTAAAACCAAAGTCCTTTTCCTTTGAACAGAATACCTAGGACCATAAACAAACAATTTAAAAGAAAAAAACTCATATAACAACGCATTCACATCCCAAAGCGCCATATACAACGCTTTTGCAAAAGCGTAAATATCCAACGCACATGGCACCCTTCAACGTCTTCGGTATGGTAAGTTTAGGTATGGTGTAGGCTAAGGGTTAGACCACTAGGGGGCGCCTTCTGCCCAAATATATCTGCATCTCATTTGACGTTAAAGGGTGCCATGTGCGTTGGATATTTACGCTTTTGCAAAAGCGTCCTATATGGCGCTTTGGGATGAGAACGGGCTCCATATAAAGATGAAAACCAATTGCTTAAAAGGGTAAAAAGATCCCTTAAATGTAAGCACTGCACACATAAATGGAACACTGATTCTACCTCTGAACAAAAAGGACAGCCCACCCCACCACTAGGATTAAAGTGTGCCACATGTCTGTTCAAAGCTATCGCTCCATGTACAATTCTCCACTGGAGACCACCTGTCCGCTTATTAATTGGACTTTTGTACAGAGCACGCCAGCAGCCTTTAGGGGAAGAGTCAAGTCCAAGAAAGTCCATCCATTTTGTAGAAAAAACACCAGTCAATATATTGGCATTTGACACCTTTAAACAAGTCAAGTACAAGGCCTTCTTCCCAGTTGACTCAAAACAATCCAAGACGGGGGGTTTAAAAGTCAACAAACAGGGATCATCTTTCTCCCAATTCTACAGCAGCCCTTACTGTGAGTGAGGGAAAAACATAATCATATCCTTCTGTCCACTCATGAATCACCGTTGTGTTGTCCAGAAAATCTCTGTATTCCTCTCCTAATGCCCCCGTGCTTCTCCAATGAGCTGTTGTATCACTCTTGCCGATTTCACTTCTGTCCTTTGGCTTATAGCTTCCACACTGCTACTCAATACATGGCCCAGCTTCGTATATCCAGCAGCCAGCAACCTTGAACGTAAGTATGCGGATGAAAAAAGTCTTGAAGAAAGAAGAGGGTTGCAAAAACAAAGGTTTCTCCAACAGCCAAGGCCCAGGTGACACATCAGGTGATCTTGACACAGTAAAAACTTTCCAAGCTTCAAGCATAGATCTATAATATGGGGTAAGGTCTACCAACTCAGACTCCTGTAAATCCATAAGAAATAAATGTTTGTCGAATCCCATTCCGCCTACCCTCCGCAAAAGGGTTATTGCAGTGTCCATCCAGGAGAAATTACTGTTGTATAGCAGTCTTTGAGCGGTTTGTAAACGAAAGGTCATTAGTCTTGCCTTGAGATCCACTAGGCCCTGTCCCCCTTCTTGTATAGGAAGATACAGTGCAGCAGATCGGATCCAGTGGTGTCCGGACCAGAAGAAGTTCACTAAATGCCTCTGAATCGCTTGAACTAGACCTGCTGGTGGTTGCAGTACATTGAATTTGGTGCCAAGTGGATGCCCAAAATTATTGGCCACCAAAACTCTTCCCCTTCCAACTGGGGTAGCAACCATTTCCACCTAGACAATCGTGTGCACACTTTTTCCTCTACACACTCCCAATTTAATTTTGAAACTCATTAGAACCAAAAAAATACCTAATATCTTAAAACCTTCTGATTTCCATTTGAGGTCTCTAGACAATAATGGGAGATTCTCTGAAGTACCTTGCCCTACTCAGAGAGCTTTACTTTTATCCCAGTTCACCTTGGCTGTTGAAGGCTTCTTATAAACACTAAGTGTGTCAGACAAGACCTCAACATCTTGAGTATTTTTAACAAAAACAGTAATATCATCAGCATAAGCACTTAAAACTGTTCTTGATGTTTTAAAAAATAACAGGTATATGTAAACCAGACATTTTCTCTTGTAGTTTGCAAAGTAAAGGTTCAATTGCTATACTGCCCAGACAGCAAACTGACATTGAATCAACGTGGAAACGACATCTCTCATGAACATCGAAAAAACGTTGATTTTGTTCATCGAATTAATGTTGAACCAACGTCAGACGCAGCATTCTTTAGAGCTATAAATGAAAATTGGTTTGCTTTCATAAA
>NW_024121832.1:295324-307640 GCF_016745375.1 Pimephales promelas
TCACTGGACCTACCTTCTTCTTGATCTGGTATGGGCCTTGCCATTTTGCTAACAGCTTATTGTCAGATGTTGGAAGCAACAATAGGACTTCCTCACCTGGTTCAAAGCTTCGTGATCTAGCCATCTTGTCGTACCAGTGTTTCTGTTGTACTTGGGACTTTACCGGGTTTTGTCGTGCCAAGACAGTATTCTGTTGAAGTTTCTCCCTCATTTTCATCACATACGTGAGGATGTTCGTTCTCTTTGAGTCGACTTCTGCCTCCCAGCTCTCTTTCAGGACATCTAGAGGACCTCTTACGTGGTGGCCGTATAGCAATTCAAACGGTGAGAATCCTGTAGAAGCCTGGGGTACTTCACGGTAGGCGAAAAGGAGGTACGGTAGCCATTTATCCCAGTCTCTGCCAGAGTCTGAAACAAACTTCTTTAACATATTCTTTAGAGTCTGATTGAACCTTTCAACAAGCCCATCAGTCTGAGGATGATATGGGGTTGTTTCGTACTCTCTTAATGCCCAATAGCTGATAAACTTGGTGCAGTGTGTGACTCATAAAGTTAGTGCCTTGGTCTGTCTGGACCTCTTTTGGTATGCCTACTTGCGCAAAGAATTTTAACAAGGCTAAAGCTATCTGCTTAGCAGTAACATCTCTCAAGGGATATGCTTCAGGGTATCTTGTGGCATAATCAGTATATATTTCGATATTATTATTTTTTTTTTAGTTTAACCTGTACATTAAAAGGTGACTCCTTACCCTAAAGCCTTTTTTTCTATCTTTTTTTGAAAAACAGCTTCATGGTTTTGTAAAGACATATACAGGCACTTAAAATAAAGTTCTTGGTGTATGTAATGTTGTGGATTTATCTGGTTTACACTGTTTCTGAATAAAGCAGTAAAGTTCAGATCAAACTCCATTGTATCCACAGTCCATTGTTTGCAAAGGCTTTAACTTCATTGTTCATATTCATGTCATTTCACAGTTATGCCACCATTAATAGCACATTGTTCATCAGTGTTTCAAAGGACCAAGTCATTACTTTAGTTGAGGGGGCCACACACGATGAAGTCATTTAAAGATAATGCTTAGTTAATGACTATAGTGTATTTGAATGCCAACAGAAATCATGTGTTATGAGCTGTGATTGGTCTATTTTGGGGTCTGTCCATTTACCTGCAGGCTATTATGAAGACATGAACATGCTGGTTAACTTAGATCACAATGAAAACACATTGTTTATCAGCGTTTCAAAGGACCAAGTCATCACTTTAGTTGAGGGCCACACACATCATGAAGTCATCAAAAGATTATGCTTAGTTAATGATGACTTCTGTATTTGAATGTCAACAGAATTTGTGCACTATTTGCTGTTTGGGTCTGTCCATTTACCTGACATGAACATGCTTGGAAACTAATCATTCCAAGAGTAGTCTTGCATGCATGAATTAATGCTTTTTTAAAGTGTTACCCTTTTTTGTCATGCTTGAGTTCATGATGATTCAGGTACCATAACTGCAGCTTTATCCACAATGGATAGTACAGACAATTTTGTTTTGTGAACAAAGAAAAACATCATGATCATGCGTAATAAATCATAATTCATGATGATGTACTCATCTTAGTTAATGTTTTAATTAAGGTGTTGTTCATTCATGAAGTCATGAATGAAAAACGTTGAACTTTTGATGATTCCTGATGATTCATGAGATATTAATGCATGAATTAATATTCATGCATTAATCTATGATAATTCATGTACCCTTACCGTAAAGTGTTACCGATGAATTAAAACGTTTGCGCGAAGCCATATGTGGTTCAACATGATTCCGGTCTATATCAAATTCAGTGCAATTAAAATCACCACCCACAAATAGAAAATCTTCAGTACAGTTTTTCCAGCGTTGAACAAAGAGTATCCAAAAACAGTAACCTTTCTATAGGTGCTGTTGGAGTATAAACACAAATAAAAACAAATACAAAAGTTTCATAAACAGCTCTGACTTTCAACAATATGCCTTTCACAATTTAATCTACATCGTACATGATCGGTTTAAAATTTTTACTAAAATAAGCAACTCCACCACTCACATTTGAATAATGACTTAATACAGAAACACCACTAAATTCCTTCATCCAATCAACCACATTATCTGTACTACTATGAGTTTCTTGTAAAAAAGCTATGTCTTTCTGTACCATTTCTTCAAAAATCTGTGCTCTTTTTTTAGAATTCCTTGCCCCATTAACATTCATTGATGCAATATGTACTTCACTCACAATGAAAAAAAGACAAAGAACAAACTTAATTTACCCACAAAAAAAAAGAAAAAATAAATTATTTTCCTTCATCTTATACTGCATCATTTGTCAAGGGTGCTGTTTATGTTTCTCACAATTTTCTTCAACCTATACACTTCTTTATTGGTAAAGGAATCACTAGCCATCCAGCTTTAAGCTTGATCAGCAAATTGTTTCAAGTCAGGAAAATATCTTTATATTTACACCCCTTTATTTTTTGTTGCCCTGAGGAACAATTTTATGTCCTCAGGACCATTGGTACGATCCTTAACGTTAGTTTCACCTTGTGAAAAAGTCATACTGCATTCTGACGAGTTGCTGTCACTTTCCGTATCTTGCATTTCCTCATTTTGTAGACCATGGTCTTGCTTATTTTAGCGTCTAGCAACTTATTTTCCATCTCTTTTTTGAGGAGTTTTGAAGAAAATTGCTCTTGTTCTGAAGTTAACTGTGCTTCTTCACAAGCCACAAAACCCTCATTATTTGCACCTTCCTGTCTACTTTCTGAAGTGGAAGTCAAGACACTCGAATCATTTACTGTAGGTAGAAACATTAGGATTACTATTCACTTGCTCAATCTGCGAAGTAACTGGTTCAGCCTCATTTCTACCGTACGATCCACAGCATTTTTTCCAAGCCTATTACCTGAGCTTCCGCCTCAGACTCCTTTCCATCCTTTTCCTCATCTAGTTCAACTGTTCCGTTATTGTTTCCTTTCTCTCCTTCAGTATTTTTGTTAGGACAATTTCCGGATTAAATGCCCTGTGTTACCACATCCAAAGCATTTGACTTTTCCAGTAAATAACATAGTTGAAATCATCACTTCGAAAATTCAATGTCAGATCTAGATCCGCGTGTGTCCGGAATAATCATGTACACAAAACGCCTAAAAGAAACAATATGTTTCAATAAAGGCGAGTCGCTACTAATCGGATTTTTTTTTTTTTTTTTTGCAGACACCAGCTTTCCATAACGTGTCAAAGCCTCCGTTAGAAATGCATCGCTAACAAAAGGTGGTACGTTAGACAAAATCACCTTTTTTCGCTGGTAAGGAAAGTGGGAGAACTGAAATAAATTCACCATCAATGACGATTCTCTTTCTACCAAATCATTCGCCTTGTCCACACTATCCAGAAAAACCACTATTGCGTTGTTCATTCTGGAAGCTGACAAAACGCTCGCGTGACCCACCACTTCCCCAATGGCCAAGCAACATTCTTCGACACTCACCGCCGATGCCACTTAAATCGCATGGCATCTAGTGAGTGAACTCAAACCCTGCATTTGCTGGGCCGACATGCCTCCAAAAAACGGATCGCACATGGCCCTCAACTGAACTAACAAAAACTAATATAAATCAGACAACCTCAAAATCAAACCATCAAAAACCCAAAAAAAAAACAAGCAGAAAGAAGAGAGAGAAAAAAAAGAAAACTTCACTCACATCAGTTTGCACCACGCTCACCGCTCCGCACACACTCACTCAACAATCGCACCGGAAGTGAAAGAGAGAGAGAGAGAGAGAGAGAGAGAGAGAGAGAGAAAGAGAAATTTTGAATTTTAATATACCTTTTATTATAACAATTTAAGTCTTGGATTATTTACACTTCATCCAAATTTTTTTTTTCCTTTTTTTTCTTCTTTTTTTTCTTTTTTTTTTTTTTTAACAGGTATATTTGAAAAGTCAACACCAATTCATTCCGCTCACATAATGTACACAATACCTCATTAACACACCAGATTTCTACAAACTTTGGTAAACAGTCCACCAACTTATAATACGCAAACTCTACTTTTAGTCTAGCTGCCACAAGCCCCAAAAACATAGGAACCACACTTATTGCATCCTGCCCTAGAAGTTTGTTTTTTCTTGTCTTCCATATTACTAATTTTGCAGTGCCTGATAAAAAATGTATTAAAACCAAAGTCCTTTTCCTTTGAACAGAATACCTAGGACCATAAACAAACAATTTAAAAGAAAAAAACTCATATAACAACGCATTCTCATCCCAAAGCGCCATATACAACGCTTTTGCAAAAGCGTAAATATCCAACGCACATGGCACCCTTCAACGTCTTCGGTATTAAGTTTAGGTATGGTGTAGGGTAAGGGTTAGACCACTAGGGGGCGCCTTCTGCCCAAATATATCTGCATCTCATTTGACGTTAAAGGGTGCCATGTGCGTTGGATATTTACGCTTTTGCAAAAGCGTCCTATATGGCGCTTTGGGATGAGAACGGGCTCCATATAAAGATGAAAACCAATTGCTTAAAAGGGTAAAAAGATCCCTTAAATGTAAGCACTGCACACATAAATGGAACACTGATTCTACCTCTGAACAAAAAGGACAGCCCACCCCACCACTAGGATTAAAGTGTGCCACATGTCTGTTCAAAGCTATCGCTCCATGTACAATTCTCCACTGGAGACCACCTGTCCGCTTATTAATTGGACTTTTGTACAGAGCACGCCAGCAGCCTTTAGGAGAAGAGTCAAGTCCAAGAAAGTCCATCCATTTTGTAGAAAAAACACCAGTCAATATATTGGCATTTGACACCTTTAAACAAGTCAAGTACAAGGCCTTCTTCCCAGTTGCCTCAAAACAATCCAAGACGGGGGTTTTAAAAGTCAACAAACAGGGATCATCTTCTTCCCAATTCTCTACAGCAGCCCTTACTGTGAGTGAGGGAAAAACATAATCATATCCTTCTGTCCACTCATGAATCACCGTTGTGTTGTCCAGAAAATCTCTGTATTCCTCTCCTAATGCCCCACGTGCTTCTCCAATGAGCTGTTGTATCACTCTTGCCGATTTCACTTCTGTCCTTTGGCTTATAGCTTCCACACTGCTACTCAATACATGGCCCAGCTTCGTATATCCAGCAGCCAGCAACCTTGAACGTAAGTATGCGGATGAAAAAAGTCTTGAAGAAAGAAGAGGGTTGCAAAAACAAAGGTTTCTCCAACAGCCAAGGCCCAGGTGACACATCAGGTGATCTTGACACAGTAAAAACTTTCCAAGCTTCAAGCATAGATCTATAATATGGGGTAAGGTCTACCAACTCAGACTCCTGTAAATCCATAAGAAATAAATGTTTGTCGAATCCCATTCCGCCTACCCTCCGCAAAAGGGTTATTGCAGTGTCCATCCAGGAGAAATTACTGTTGTATAGCAGTCTTTGAGCGGTTTGTAAACGAAAGGTCATTAGTCTTGCCTTGAGATCCACTAGGCCCTGTCCCCCTTCTTGTATAGGAAGATACAGTGCAGCAGATCGGATCCAGTGGTGTCCGGACCAGAAGAAGTTCACTAAATGCCTCTGAATCGCTTGAACTAGACCTGCTGGTGGTTGCAGTACATTGAATTTGTGCCAAGTGGATGCCACCAAATTATTGGCCACCAAAACTCTTCCCCTTCCAACTGGGGTAGCAACCATTTCCACCTAGACAATCGTGTGCACACTTTTTCCTCTACACACTCCCAATTTAATTTTTGAAACTCATTAGAACCAAAAAAATACCTAATATCTTAAAACCTTCTGATTTCCATTTGAGGTCTCTAGACAATAATGGGAGATTCTCTGAAGTACCTTGCCCTACCCAGAGAGCTTTACTTTTATCCCAGTTCACCTTGGCTGTTGAAGGCTTCTTATAAACACTAAGTGTGTCAGACAAGACCTCAACATCTTGAGTATTTTTAACAAAAACAGTAATATCATCAGCATAAGCACTTAAAACTGTTCTTGATGTTTTAAAAATAACAGGTATATGTAAACCAGACATTTTCTCTTGTAGTTTGCAAAGTAAAGGTTCAATTGCTATACTGCCCAGACAGCAAACTGACATTGAATCAACGTGGAAACGACATCTCTCATGACATCGAAACAACGTTGATTTTGTTCATCGAATTAATGTTGAACCAACGTCAGACGCAGCATTCTTCAAAGCTAAATGAAAATTGGTTTGCTTTCATAAAGTTGAAACAACGTTGATTTCAAGTTGATTTTCCGCTAGTTTTGAAAGAATGACGCGTCTGACGTTGGTTCAACGTTAATTCGATGAGCAAAACAATGTCAGATCAACGTTGTTTCGATGTCATGTTTCCACGTTGATTCAATGTCAGTGTGCTATCTGGGTGGCTTCCACAGCATCCCTTCCTTCCATTGATAGGGTACACTTTCCCAGTGGTCCTGTGGAACAGCAGTGGCTTTCCTAGCCTAGGCCTTTTCCCATCTCCGCTTCAAATTGCAGGGGGATCAGGAGGCTTTTGTCTAGGCACTGGAAGGTGGCAGCACTAGTGACGTTTTTAATGGTGATCTCATTCAGTCAATGTCGACTAAGTTGAGACGTTCCCTTTCAGGTCCCTTTTCGTTCCCTGAAGGAGGAAACGGAGATGATGTCCCTTTGCCACTCTTGCTGAACCACCACTGACTCTGAGTTACGCTCGGCTCCTCAGCAAAAAAAGTAACTATTGCATGCATCCACTTCCGTATTTATACCCGTGGCGTGGATGCAAGTGTGATGCAAGTCGCGCACATGCAACGCATCAGGCAATTCCATTGGCTCGTTTCAATAGTACTCGAACATGACTAAATCCCTGTTGAGATCCCATTCAGTCGTTCCATCAGGGAACGAGGGTTATACAGTATACGTAACCAAGACGTTTCTTTCTGTTCATTGTCTGTCGTTGTCAGATATTGTTTCGCTGTTATTCAAGTTTTGTAGTTCTTTCATTCTGAGTATTTTGTTAATGAGTTTGTGTTTAATACAAGAATTGCTGCACTTAGATCCTGCCCTTTTTTATCACTGCTGCAACCACACGCTGAGACCAGAATTTGATGCGGTTGAATTGAATTTGGTTTCTATATTTTCACTTCAAGATTATTTCAACCATCTAAATGATGCAAACAGATTTACATAGTGAATATATAGAAATACATCATCTGAAAATACAACTGCTGACTACTACCCACTGAGCAAAGTGATGTCCAAAAGACGTCTTTTAAACGTCTTTGTCACAAAAGTCGGACGTTGAAAAGACGTCCACTGAGGGGCCGGAATGAAAGTTTTTATGACGTCTTTTTGTGACGTGTTCTGGACGTCCGGTATAGACGTTAATGGGTCCTTCGGACAAGATTAAAAACTAGTTCAAATGTGGCCATTGTGGACATGTTTTCAACATAACTTATGGCCTCATTTAGACAATTTATACTGTTTCTGGACCAAATAAACACTCTCGGGATGCATTAAATTAAAACTCATGGTTATTTACATTGTTTAGATGTGGTTTAGATGGTGATATTTGTTTCATTTTAAGTCACCATTGTGGTGATGAGTGTTTGCTTTAGTTGGGCTCTTGGTCTCAATTCTTCTTACTTTAGCTTTTCTTTGGCTGTTGTAACTGTTTGCATAACACCATTGATTGTGCAGAGAAAGCCAAGAAAATAAAAGATCATCTGTCTTCAGCTGCTTGTTGATGATGACAAACGCAATGCAAGCATTAAACAACATCTAAACTTCTGTTTTTATATCTAAAATAATTATTCACCTTTTAGAACTGCATTATTTGGACCAGTAACTTTATAATGACCACTGTGTATAATATGTTTAGGAAAGTGAATCAGATAGTCACACACAAGATATCAAGATTTTGCATATGATTCTCAACGACGGTGACAACCAAAACAAAAAAGCCTGGGAATCGAGGATGTTTTGTACTATGAAAGCTACCCATCATGCATTGCAGCATGAAGCATTTTTTTATTTATTGTCACCATTTTTGTGAATCATATGCAAAATCTTCATTATCTGTGTGTGACTCTATGGTAGATTTTCTCAAAACATTGTGTAAATTTGCTTTTTGTCCAACTTTCATGCTACTAATGCAGTTCCACAACATTGGTGGTTATGAACTCTAGATACAAACACAAAAGTCTAAACACAACGTTAAATGCCTTTATGTTGATTTCATCATCACCATCATCAACAACAACAACAAGGAGCTGATGAGAGTCAATTTTCTTGGCTTTCTCTGTCACAACCTTGGTGTTATTCAAACACACAGTTACAACAGCCAAAGAAAAGCTAGAATACGAATTATTGGGACCAAGAGCCCAACTAAAGCAAACACTGATCACCACAATGGTGACTCAAAATAAAATAAATATCACCATCTAAACAATGTAAGGAACATGTAACATGTAAACATTGAAATAAACTTGAGTTAATTTAATGCATCCTGAGAGTGTTTATTTGGTCAATAAACAGTCTAAATGAGACCATAAATAATGTTGAAAATGGCCACATTTGAACTAGTTTTTAACCTTGTACGAAGGATCCATTAACATCTTTTTCAGACGTCCAGAACACGTCAAAAAAAGACGTTATAAAAACTTTCATTCCGGCCCCTCAGTGGACGTCTTTTCAACGTCCGACTTTTGTGACAAAGACGTTGAAAAGACGTCTTTTGGACATCATTTTGCTCAGTGGGTAGCTACTGTGAGCCATCGATGTTCAGCTGTCATACTTTGCACTGTAAAAAAAAATTAGGATGTGTTAAAAGTATCCTGAAAACAAAAGCTACTGATTTGTTATCAGAAATGGCCTACTGCAAAAGCCAGGAATGAATTAGCTTGTCGATTGTTTTATTTACTGTGCATTGAGGGCTGAAAAATTAGACACAAATGATGACATTCATCTGCAGCAGTGTTTGAATTACTCATTCATTCAGTTTATCAGTGACAATTCAACAAGGCTTTCTCAAAGTGGAAATCGTCATTTCAAATTAACATGAAGTTGGAACAGAAAAGCTGTAAATCCATTTCTAAGGCACACAGTTAGACTCCCTGTGCGTCCTTTCTCTTACAGCAATGTTTTCGAGCAGCTGTTTTTGAACTCGCATGTCTCACATGTGCTGTACCATCACAAGGTCGGCCACAAGGCCACACAAAACAATTATGTGCTTTTGTTCCAGCTTTTCTTGGTCATCTATTCAGTAAAGGTCCCCATTCTTCCAACTCTGTTTTCAGGTCAGGTCAAGAGCTTGACAAAATGCACAGCCATGGGGCTGAACAGTAAATGGGCATTTATTGCTCGCAGATGTATGTTATTTTTTTTCACCCCCTGACCTTATGTTCTGTGCTGTGACATGTGAAGATATAACTGCTTAGATTAAATCTGGCTGTGCGTATTACATTCAGAAGTGATCATATGCATTTGGGTGTATGGGGTGTATGGCTCCAGGAAGGGGTTCTTCAGAATACTTTCATCATCTTTCAAAGTGTTAAACTTCTTTTTTTTTAAATCTTTTTTTTATTGAAAATTGTATTTATAATAAACAATGTTTTAGTTGTAGTAATATTAGTTAAATTAATCAAATGGAAAAAGTTAGGAAAGAAAATTAAGATTATGTTATTAAATAAATACATTAAAAAAAACATTGTGAATGCTTCTTTAATACAGTGTTTTTCTTTCAACTCCTTTATTGGAGAAACAGATCAAATGAATTTACAGCATAATTACACCAGCAATAACAGTTACAAAAACAACGAAAAGCCAGTCGTTTATGGTTTTTAGAAATTTCATAATGACTTATGACAAGACTTTTATAATACCACATATCAAGGGTTTTCACATTTTTTGTTTACAGAACCAAAGTTAATTTGCACTTGCAGTTATACTTGGCAAACCATATGCAGATTTATGACAACTGATTTGGGTCAGACAAAAAAAGCACGATAGAAATGAGTTTGTTTGCATGAAACGGGGGATTTCAACAGCAGCCTGCCTGTGTAGAGAGAAGGATAAAGCCATGCAAACCAATCAGAATCTTCAGAATAGACAACGGATAACATGAGTGGTGGCATGGCAACACATAACTAACTGTTGTTATCAGAAATCGCCACTTTGAACAGATTTTTAGAAATAATTGTTTTCTGTGATTAAAACTGTTTTTTGTGTGTGTGTAAATGAGAGGCCACACCGCAGGGAAATATTCTTGTCATTCAGACCACCAATGAAGCACTTATTGATTGATTTATTTAATTTTTTAGCCACCAAGTTTAGCCCTTTAATTAATGGACAAGACAAAAAACATAAGAAAAAAACAAAACATTATTAGATTTGAATAGGGCCCAATGGAAAATTAAGGACGCATCCTTGACTAAACAGCATTTGCTGTCCAGTGGTGACTGAGAAGATTTGAAGCAACACAACACATATTATCAAGTTTGACAAGTCAGAAACATTTGTAAGAAAAAGTTTATTTTTTATTAACTTAAATGAGGAAGTTTGCGTGCGTCTTTGAAATTTCCAGACATACTTTCTTGTTTGTCTCCACCAAGTCTCCTTAGAGAGGTCTCTGGGTTTGGGCCATATATCGAATTCGGAGCCCTGTCCTCCGACAGCACGTCATCCTCCGACAGCACGTCATATACTTTACTCTGATCGGATTATTTGTAAGTGTGAGCTTTTTTTTCAACATATGACTATGTTTCAAATGAGAGAAAAAGTTTTTAAAAATCATTTCATTTTATAGTTCATTTTGTTCTCATTTTCACTTTTTAGTTAATTTTGTTTTAATAGGCTTAGGTTACACTTGACATTATGGTGCTTTAATGAAATGGACCTGAATACAATTTTGTACTTCTCTCTATTTAAAATATATTATGAATTTCACGAGTTCACACTTACATATAATTTTGAGTGAGTAAGATTCAATGCGTATTTGGTGTGCTGTCCGGAGGGAGGGTGTTCGAACCCAGAGTACTCCCCCCGTATGCAAGTGATTTTTAGAAAGAGGAGTGTGGAGAACTAGAAGTGTGGAGAAGGGGTGAAGGAGGGATGCTGCAAACTGTCAATGGATCGAGGTAAGACTGCTGAGTCTATTTGTACCCTCTTATCATTGATTGCTGATTGCTGTCCAATTGTGTCAATTATCTGAACGTGGTCCTCCCGAACTTAGTTAATAAAACTTCATTTCACGAGTTCACACTTACATATAATTTTGAGTGAGTAAGATTCAATGCGTATTTGGAGTGCTGTCCGGAGGGAGGGCTCCGAGCTCGGAATTCTGCCCGAACCCAGAGTACTCCCCCCAAAAGGCTAAAGAGCAGAGGACAGCCACCGGACTAAAGACCACCCAAAGAGTGCCAAGATTGGCGGGCTGGCATCTCGAGAAGGGGCCTGGATGCTTGTTCAGTGCCTGGACTGACGGCCCTTGTTGACTGCGAACAAGGTGCGGTTGTAGTATACTTGTCCAGGAGGTTTTTACACTGCATCCGCAGTAAGACCAAATACTCGCTGAAATGAAAGAGAAAACGTGAGTGCTCTACCTGGAACTTTCTCGCTCCATCCGCTGTGAGACAAATGCTCACTGAATGGAAAGAGGAAAACTGAAAAGTGGAAAAAAATGAGTGCTTGACCAGGAGATTCTCACACTGCATCCGTTGAGAGACCAACTTCTTGCTGGATGAAAGAGAAAAATATAAGTGCTCTACTGGGAAAGGTCTCACTCCTTCCGCTGTGAGACCAATGCTCGCTGGACGATAAGAGGAAAATTGAAAAGAGGAAAATGAGTGCTTATCCAGGAGATTTTCTCGTACTCCGTTCGCAGTGAGACCAAATGCTCACTGGATAAACAAGAGAAAATGCTCTACTGGGAAAGCTCTCACTCCATCCGCTGTGAGACCGATGCTCGCTGGATGGAAAAAGTAAAACTGAAAAGCGGAAAAAATGAGTGCTTGCCCAGGAGATTTTCTCACACTGCATCCACTGTGAGATCAACTGCTCGCTGGATGAAAGAGAAAATGTAAGTACTCTACTGGGAAAGCTCTCACTCCGTCCGCTGTGAGACCAATGTTCGCTGGACGGAAAGAGGAAACCTGAAAAGAGGAAATAATGAGTGCTTGCCCAGGAGATTTTCTCACACTGCATCCGCTGTGAGACCAACTGCTCGCTGGATGAAAGAGAAAAATGTAAGTGCTCCACTGGGAAAACACACACTCCGCTCACAAAGTGATGCCGTTTT
>NW_024121832.1:308140-332793 GCF_016745375.1 Pimephales promelas
GAATTTTAATATACCTTTATTATAACAATTTAAGTCTTGGATTATTTACACTTCATCCAAATTTTTTCTTTTTTTTTTAACAGGTATATTTGAAAAGTCAACACCAATTCATTCCACTCACATAATGTACACAATACCTCATTAACACACCAGATTTCTACAAACTTTGGTAAACAGTCCACCAACTTATAATACGCAAACTCTACTTTTAGTCTAGCTGCCACAAGCCCCAAAAACATAGGAACCACACGTATTGCATCCTGCCCTAGAAGTTTGTTTTTTCTTGTCTTCCATATTACTAATTTTGCAGTGCCTGATAAAAAATTTCTTTTAAAAAAGTCTGATAAAAAAGTCCTTTTCCTTTGAACAGAATACCTAGGACCATAAACAAACAATTTAAAAGAAAAAAACTCATATAACAACGCATTCACATCCCAAAGCGCCATATACAACGCTTTTGCAAAAGCGTAAATATCCAACGCACATGGCACCCTTCAACGTCTTCGGTTATGGTTAAGTTTAGGTATGGTGTAGGCTAAGGGTTAGACCACTAGGGGGCGCCTTCTGCCCAAATATATCTGCATCTCATTTGACGTTAAAGGGTGCCATGTGCGTTGGATATTTACGCTTTTGCAAAAGCGTCCTATATGGCGCTTTGGGATGAGAACGGGCTCCATATAAAGATGAAAACCAATTGCTTAAAAGGGTAAAAAGATCCCTTAAATGTAAGCACTGCACACATAAATGGAACATTGATTCTACCTCTGAACAAAAAGGACAGCCCACCCCACCACTAGGATTAAAGTGTGCCACATGTCTGTTCAAAGCTATCGCTCCATGTACAATTCTCCACTGGAGACCACCTGTCCGCTTATTAATTGGACTTTTGTACAGAGCACGCCAGCAGCCTTTAGGGGAAGAGTCAAGTCCAAGAAAGTCCATCCATTTTGTAGAAAAAACACCAGTCAATATATTGGCATTTGACACTTTAAACAAGTCAAGTACAAGGCCTTCTTCCCAGTTGACTCAAAACAATCAAGACGGGGGTTTTAAAAGTCAACAAACAGGGATCATCTTCTTCCCAATTCTCTACAGCAGCCCTTACTGTGAGTGAGGGAAAAACATAATCATATCCTTCTGTCCACTCATGAATCACCGTTGTGTTGTCCAGAAAATCTCTGTATTCCTCTCCTAATGCCCACGTGCTTCTCCAATGAGCTGTTGTATCACTCTTGCCGATTTCACTTCTGTCCTTTGGCTTATAGCTTCCACACTGCTACTCAATACATGGCCCAGCTTCGTATATCCAGCAGCCAGCAACCTTGAACGTAAGTATGCGGATGAAAAAAGTCTTGAAGAAAGAAGAGGGTTGCAAAACAAAGGTTTCTCCAACAGCCAAGGCCCAGGTGACACATCAGGTGATCTTGACACAGTAAAAACTTTCCAAGCTTCAAGCATAGATCTATAATATGGGGTAAGGTCTACCAACTCAGACTCCTGTAAATCCATAAGAAATAAAATGTTTGTCGAATCCCATTCCGCCTACCCTCCGCAAAAGGGTTATTGCAGTGTCCATCCAGGAGAAATTACTGTTGTATAGCAGTCTTTGAGCGGTTTGTAAACGAAAGGTCATTAGTCTTGCCTTGAGATCCACTAGGCCCTGTCCCCTTCTTGTATAGGAAGATACAGTGCAGCAGATCGGATCCAGTGGTGTCCGGACCAGAAGAAGTTCACTAAATGCCTCTGAATCGCTTGAACTAGACCTGCTGGTGGTTGCAGTACATTGAATTTGTGCCAAGTGGATGCCACCAAATTATTGGCCACCAAAACTCTTCCCCTTCCAACTGGGGTAGCAACCATTTCCACCTAGACAATCGTGTGCACACTTTTTCCTCTACACACTCCCAATTTAATTTTTGAAACTCATTAGAACCAAAAAAATACCTAATATCTTAAAACCTTCTGATTTCCATTTGAGGTCTCTAGACAATAATGGGAGATTCTCTGAAGTACCTTGCCCTACTCAGAGAGCTTTACTTTTATCCCAGTTCACCTTGGCTGTTGAAGGCTTCTTATAAACACTAAGTGTGTCAGACAAGACCTCAACATCTTGAGTATTTTTAACAAAAACAGTAATATCATCAGCATAAGCACTTAAAACTGTTCTTGATGTTTTAAAAATAACAGGTATATGTAAACCAGACATTTTCTCTTGTAGTTTGCAAAGTAAAGGTTCAATTGCTATACTGCCCAGACAGCAAACTGACATTGAATCAACGTGGAAACGACATCTCTCATGAAATCGAAAAAACGTTGATTTTGTTCATCGAATTAATGTTGAACCAACGTCAGACGCAGCATTCTTTAGAGCTAAATGAAAATTGGTTTGCTTTCATAAAGTTGAAACAACGTTGATTTCAAGTTGATTTTCCGCTAGTTTTGAAAGAATGACGCGTCTGACGTTGGTTCAACGTTAATTCGATGAGCAAAACAATGTCAGATCAACGTTGTTTCGATGTCATGTTTCCACGTTGATTCAATGTCAGTTTGCTATCTGGGTGGCTTCCGCAGCATCCCTTCCTTCCATTGATAGGGTACACTTTCCCAGTGGTCCTGTGGAACAGCAGTGGCTTTCCTAGCCTAGGCCTTTTCCCATCTCCGCTTCAAATTGCAGGGGGATCAGGAGGCTTTTGTCTAGGCACTGGAAGGTGGCAGCACTAGTGACGTTTTTAATGGTGATCTCATTCAGTCAATGTCGACTAAGTTGAGACGTTCCCTTTCAGGTCCCTTTTCGTTCCCTGAAGGAGGAAACGGAGATGATGTCCCTTTGCCACTCTTGCCGAACCACCACTGACTCTGAGTTACGCTCGGCTCCTCAGCAAAAAAAGTAACTATTGCATGCATCCACTTCCGTATTTATACCCGTGGCGTGGGGACGGAAAGTGTGATGCAAGTCGCGCACATGCAACGCATCAGCCAATTCCATTGGCTCGTTTCAATAGTACTCGAACATGACTAAATCCCTGTTGAGATCCCATTCAGTCGTTCCATCAGGGAACGAGGGTTATACAGTATACGTAACCAAGACGTTTCTTTATGTTCATTGTCTGTCGTTGTCAGATATTGTTTCGCTGTTATTCAAGTTTTGTAGTTCTTTCATTCTGAGTATTTTGTTAATGAGTTTGTGTTTAATACAAGAATTGCTGCACTTAGATCCTGCCCTTTTTTATCACTGCTGCAACCACACGCTGAGACCAGAATTTGATGCGGTTGAATTGAATTTGGTTTCTATATTTTCACTTCAAGATTCTTTCAACCGTCTAAATGATGCAAAAAGATTTACATAGTGAATATATAGAAATACATCATCTGAAAATACAACTGCTGACTACTAGCTACTGTGAGCCATCGATGTTCAGCTGTCATACTTTGCACTGTAAAAAAAAATTAGGATGTGTTGAAAGTATCCTGAAAACAAAAGCTACTGATTTGTTATCAGAAATGGCCTACTGCAAAAGCCAGGAATGAATGAGCTTGTCGATTGTTTTATTTACTGTGCATTGAGGGCTGAAAAATTAGACACAAATGATGACATTCATCTGCAGCAGTGTTTGAATTACTCATTCATTCAGTTTATCAGTGACAATTCAACAAGGCTTTCTCAAAGTGGAAATCGTCATTTCAAATTAACATGAAGTTGGAACAGAAAAGCTGTAAATCCATTCCTAAGGCACACAAGTTAGACTCCCTGTGCGTCCTTTCTCTTACAGCAATGTTTTCGAGCAGCTGTTTTTGAACTTGCATGTCTCACATGTGCTGTACCATCACAAGGTCGGCCACAAGGCCACACAAAACAATTATGTGCTTTTGTTCCAGCTTTTCTTGGTCATCTATTCAGTAAAGGTCCCCATTCTGCCAACTCTGTTTTCAGGTCAGGTCAAGAGCTTGACAAAATGCACAGCCATGGGGCTGAACAGTAAATGGGCATTTATTGCTCGCAGATGTATGTAATTTTTTTTCACCCTCTGACCTTATGTTCTGTGCTGTGACATGTGAAGATATAACTGCTTAGACTAAATCTGGCTGTGGGTGTATTACATTCAGAAGTGATCATGCATTTGGGTGTATGGGGTGTATGGCTCCAGGAAGGGGTTCTTCAGAATGCTTTCATCATCTTTCAAAGTGTTAAACTTCTTTTTTTAAATATTTTTTTTATTGAAAATTGTATTTATAATAAACAATGTTTTAGTTATAGTAATATTAGTTAAATTAATCAAATGGAAAAAGTTAGGAAAAAAAATTAAGATTATGTAATTAAATAAATACATTAAAAAAACCATTGTGAATGCTTCTTTAATACAGTGTTTTTCTTTCAACTCCTTTATTGGAGAAACAGATCAAATGAATTTACACCATAATTACACCAGCAATAACAGTTACAAAAACAACGAAAAGCCAGTCGTTTATGAAGGTTTTTAGAAATTTCATAATGACTTATGACAAGACTTTTATAAAACCACATTTCAAGGGTTTTCCAGCCCGTTCTCATCCTTTAACGTCATATAGAACGCTATATGCAAAAACGGCGCTATACTACGCACATGGCTCCCTTTATCGTTAATATAACACGCGAACCCAAGACGTTATAAATCCTTTAGCGTGAATATGACACGTACACCCTACCCCACACCTAAACTTAGCCCTCACAGCACGTGTTATATTAACGATAACGGGTGCCATGTGCGTAGTATAGCGCCGTTTTGTCACTAGCGTTCTATATGACGTTAAAGGATGAGAATGCGTTGGGTTTTCACATTTTTTGTTTACAGAACCAAAGTTAATTTGCACTTGCAGTTATACTTGGCAAACCATATGCAGATTTATGACAACTGATTTGGGTCAGACAAAAAAGGACGATAGAAATGAGTTTGTTTGCATGAAACGGGGGATTTCAACAGCAGCCTGCCTGTGTAGAGAGAAGGATAAAGCCATGCAAACCAATCAGAATCTTCAGAATAGACAATGGATAACATGAGTGACAGGTGACATGGCAACACATAACTAACTGTTGTTATCAGAAATCGCCACTTTGAACAGATTTTTAGAAATAATTGTTTTCTGTGATTAAAACTGTTTTTTTGTGTGTGTGTAAATGAGAGGCCACACCGCAGGGAAATATTCTTGTCATTCAGACCACCAATGAAGCACTTATTGATTGATTTATTTAATTTTTTAGCCACCAAGTTTAGCCCTTTAATTAATGGACAAGACAAAAAACATAAAAAAAACAAAACATCAATAGATTTGAATAGGGCCCAATGGAAAATTAAGGACGCATCCTTGACTAAACAGCATTTGCTGTCCAGTGGTGGCTGAGAAGATTTGAAGCAACACAACACATATTATCAAGTTTGACAAGTAAGAAACATTTGTAAGAAAAAGTTTATTTTTTATTAACTTTAATGAGGAAGTTTGCGTGCGTCTTTGGAATTTTCAGACATACTTTCTTGTTTGTCTCCACCAAGTCTCCTTAGAGAGGTCTCTGGGTTTGGGCCATATATCGAATTTGGAGCCCTGTCCTCCGACAGCATGTCATCCTCCGACAGCACGTCATATACTTTACTCTGATCGGATTATTTGTAACTGTGAACTTTTTTTTCAACATATGACTATGTTTCAAATGAGAGAAAAAGTTTTTAAAAATCATTTCATTTTATAGTTCATTTTGTTCTCATTTTCACTATTTAGTTAATTTTGTTTTAATAGGCTTAGGTTACACTTCACATTATGGTTCTTTAATGAAATGGACCTGACTACAATTTTGTACTTCTCTCTATTTAGAATATATTATGAATTTCACGAGTTCACACTTACATATAATTTTGAGTGAGTAAGATTCAATGCATATTTGGTGTGCTGTCCGGAGGGAGGGTGTCCGAACCCAGAGTACTCCCCCCGTATGCAAGTGATTTTTAGAAAGAGGAGTGTGGAGAACTAGAAGTGTGGAGAAGGGGTGGAGGAGGGATGAGTCTATATGTGTACCCTCTTATCATTGATTGCTGATTGCTGTCCACTTGTGTCAATTATCTGAACGTGCTCCTCCCGAACTTAGTTAATAAAACTTCATTTCACGAGTTCACACTTACATATAATTTTGAGTGAGTAAGATTCAATGCGTATTTGGAGTGCTGTCCGGAGGGAGGGCTCCGAGCTCAGAATTCTGCCCGAACCCAGAGTACTCCCCCCAAAAGGCTAAAGAGCAGAGGACAGCCGCCGGACTAAAGACCACCCAAAGAGTGCCAAGATTGGCGGGCTGGCATCTCGAGAAGGGGCCTGGATGCTTGTTCAGTGCCTGGACTGACGGCCCTTGACTGCGAACAAGGTGCGGTTGTTGTATACTTGTCCAGGAGGTTTTTACACTGCATCCGCAGTAAGACCAAATACTCGCTGAAATGAAAGAGAAAACGTGAGTGCTCTACCTGGAACTTTCTCGCTCCATCTGCTGTGAGACAAATGCTCACTTAATGGAAAGAGGAAAACTGAAAAGTGGAAAAAAATGAGTGCTTAACCAGGAGATTCTCACACTGCATCTGCTGAGAGACCAACTGCTTGCTGGATGAAAGAGAAAAATATAAGTACTCTACTGGGAAAGCTCTCACTCCTTCAGCTGTGAGACCAATGCTCGCTGGACGATAAGAGAAAAATTGAAAAGAGGAAAATGAGTGCTTATCCAGGAGATTTTCTCGTACTCCGTCTGCAGTGAGACCAAATGCTCACTGGATAAACAAGAGCAAATGTAGGTGCTCTACTGGGAAAGCTCTCACTCCATCCGCTGTGAGACCGATGCTCGCTGGATGGAAAAAGTAAAACTGAAAAGTGGAAAAAATTAGTGCTTGCCCAGGAGATTTTCTCACACTGCATCCACTGTGAGATCAACTGCTTGCTGGATGAAAGAGAAAAATGTAAGTGCTCCACTGGGAAAACACTCACTCCGCTCACAAAGTGATACCGTTTTTTTGAGTGTCTAAGAAAACGAAAAAGGGTAGTTTAAACATGGCATCGAGTGTGTGAGCGGAACTGAAGGGCTGGTAGCTTATGCGGAAAGCCTGAATGCATTTGATGAGAATGTCCAGTGTTATGGGTTGTCTGGCGTTGGGGCAGGTGGGCTGGGATCTTTGAATCCCTTTAATCAGGGTTTGTGAATTGTTTATCTCCACAGAAGGAGTGGCGTACAACAGTTTATGGAAAAACTGAATGCCCGCTCAGATAACCTTTAATGGACCCGATTTGTAGGCTCTTAATGGTATTCCGCTCAGATAACCTTTAATGGACCCGATTTGTAGGCTCTTAATGGTATTAAGAGATAAAATATTTGATTGAAAAGAGAAAAATCAGGGAAAGTTATAAGGGACATTTTTTTATCGTTTTCTTTCTTTATGTTATCTCCAAGCAGTAACATAGGATTGTAGGGTCCTGGGAGATACTGCTTGGAGGATAACTTTTTGATGCATGCAACGTCCGCTTGGAGACCAATGCTTGCTAGATAGAGAAAATAATAAATTAGTGGTTTTAGCAGGAATAATAATTCTGAATAGTGATGCACTGGAGAGAAAACATCACTGTTATAGCAGAGTAGAAAATAAGCCAGAGAAACAGAGCTCCTGCGGGAGCAGAGGAGACGTCACTGTTTGAGCAGTGGAGAAAATTATCCAGAGAAACAGAGCACCTGTGGGAGCAGAGGAGACGTCACTGCTGTGGCGGCTGTGGCAGTGTAGAAAATTAGCCAGAGAAACAGAGCTCCAGTGGGAGTAGAGGAGATGTCACTGCTGGGGCAGTGTAGAAAATAAGCCAGAGAAACAGAGCTCCTGTGGGAGCAGACTAGATATCACTGCTGGGGCAGTGTAGAAAATTAGCCAGAGAAAACAGAGCTCCTGTGGGAGCAGAGTAGACATAACTGTTAAAGCAGTGTAGAAAATTAGCCAGAGAAACAGATCTCCTGTGGGAGCAGAGTAGACGTCACTGCTGAGGCAGAGTAGAAAATTAGCCAGAGAAACAGAGCTCCTGTGGGAGCAGAGTAGACATCACTGCTGGGCAGTGTAGAAAATTAGCCAGAGAAACAGAGCTCCCGTGGGAGCAGAGGAGACGTCACTGCTGGGGCAGAGTAGAAAATTAGCCAGAGAAACAGAGCTCCTGTGGGAGCAGAGTAGACATCACTGCTGGGGCAGAGTAGAAATTAGCCAGAGAAACAAAATTGAGCTGTGGTGTGAAGCCGAGCGAAGGAGCAAGTAGATTGGGGCCTGACGGGCCGATGATCATCTTCTTGAGCATAAACAAAGACGCGAAAAAGAGGGGAGATTAATAATAATAATAATAATAATTCATTACATTTATATAGCGCTTTTCTCTGCACTCAAAGTGCTTTACATAGAGGTGGGAATCTCCTCAACCACCACCAGTGTGCAGCATCCACCTGGATGATGCGACGGCAGCCATAGTGCGCCAGAACGCTCACCACACACCAGCTTACTGGTGGAGAGGAGACAGTGATTAAGCCAATTGGTATAGATGGGGATGATTAGGAGGCCATGATGGACAGAGGCCACAGGGCAAATTTGGCCGGGATGCCGGGGTTACACCCCTACTCTTTCGAAAGACATCCTGGGATTTTTAATGACCACAGAGAGTCAAGACCTCGGTTTAACGTCTCATCCGAAGGACGGTGCTCTTTGACAGTTTAGTATCCCCATTACTATACTGGGGCATTAGGACCCACACAGACCACAGGGTGAGCACCCCCTGCTGGCCTCACTAACACCTCTTCCAGCAGCAACCTGGCTTTCTCAGAAGGTCTCCCATCCAGGTACTAACCAGGCTCAGCCCTGCTTAGCTTCAGTGGGCAACCAGTCTTGGGCTACAGGGTGATATGGCTGCTGTCAATGGCTGATTAAATCTTTGCAGGATTATGCACATCTTTATTAACGTTTCAAAATAGCTTAGGGAACTTTCACCCTGCCAGTCAAGTCCGTAACGGGGCACGGTTCGCATGAAAAATCGCTAATGTGAACGCCATCATGGGACCCGGGTGCGCACTGGGGTCCCGAACCCGAGACTACCTGGAGGAGGTGGTCTGAGTTCGGTTGCTCCCGAACCATGCCGCTGTTCGCGTGAATTTGAAAGCAGCACGGATTCGGGTGCGCACTTGTTCAGGAAGTAAAGTATCCTGCGCATGCGTTTTAGCTTATTGTGGTGTATTCAGTTAAATAAGTAAGGGAGGATAGTGTTGAGAAATTACCTTGGATACGAGCGAGAGTGAGCCTGCAGTGTATTCGAGCATTGTACGTGGAATCAGAGCAGCACATTTGGAAATCCACTGTCTCCTTAAGAGTCCGATTGCAAGCAGCAGAAGTCCACCTTATGTGACACACGCACAATAAACCTGTATTGTTCACTTAACTGCACATAATAGCAGCAAATTAATAAAAATAAATAAATAAATACACAATATTTACCCACGTTCTGCTTTCTATCACGTGCCGTGCACGTTTGCGATGACGCAAGATGCACGCGAACGCACCAAGGTTCGATAGAATCAAGTTGAGTGTGAAACTAGATCCACACTGCGGGGGGCAACGCGCTCGGACCGCAGCAAACGAGCCCAGTGTAAAAGCTCAGTTGTTTTCTCATTTTATTTATTTATTTGTCATTTCTAAGGGTCACGTTCCCTGCCGATTTGTTCGTTCTGAATCAGTAAACCAAATGGTGAAGCTGTGGGTTAGAATTAGTCTGAACTAAAATCTTAAAGGAGGAGTCGACTCTCAATTCCTAACGCCTCGGAATCGATTCTTTTTAGAATCGATTCCCAGCCCTACTGTTTACATGTGAGTTTACGCCATAAGGAAGCATCATGTTTAAGGAACGCAAATCATTTGTACAGAAACTATTTAAAAAATGTGTGATCCTCCGATCACAATTAGTATCCAGATAGTGTAACTTGCTCGTCATTCAACAATTTAAGCGATGCGAAATTCAATCAGGGGCACAAAAGTTTTCAGCTAAGCACTCACAGAGTTGACCCGGCAGATGTTGAGAGTGTAGATCAGCCGGGACTGGATCTGCAGCGTGGCTTAACTTACTTACGGCCTGTTGCGACGGCCTGAGGTCCGTTCCTTTGCGTTAAGAGGGCAGCATTGCCTTGTCCATTTCTCTATGGCAGGAATTATTGAATGGTCCAGTTTAAAGAAATACGTGGATGTAGATTGTGGATGTTTCCCATTTCCCGATGACCCGTTTGTTTGGCTTGACGCCCACAAAATAAAACCAGGTTGCGGCAAAGATTCCTAATTCTGAAGGACGAAAGATTCTCTATCGAAATGGGAAGAGATAGATTCGGACATGGCCAAATGCTGCAAACTGTCAATGGATTGAGGTAAGACTGCTGGGTCTATTTGTACCCTCTTATCATTGATTGCTGATTGCTGTCCACTCGTGTCAATTATCTGAACGTGCTCCTCCCGAACTTAATAAAACTTCATTTAGGAAAAATGGCAATGCATTATTTCACAATTAATGTTACCACTGCATCAAGAGCAAATCTAGTCTCAGCCTCAGACGTCACGCCCACAGAACGTTGGCTAAACATCTGGTGCATATGGTACACTTAACTGGGAACACTTCAGGAATGTCGAAGTCGTCATCTGATTGGTTGAATTTTATTGTATTTCATGAGTTGGGCGTGAGTGTCGCATTTATTTTCGGTCCGCCGGGAAACAAAGCGCAGACGTGTGATTGCAGAAGAAAAACTGTTGTGTTTACATGATGACAATGATCATTTATCAAGATCAGCTAAACGTAGTTGTATGTCCCCTTCCTATCTATTATGGAAGATCAAGTGAAGTACCGAACCGCATCCGCACCGGATTATAAGGTGCATAAGATACTGCAGTCAAACGTTTGGCTGGGTTTGCGTTATGCATCCATTAGATGTGCTAAAGGCTAAAGGGTATGTAGCGAGTGCGCGGCGCCAGAGGTGAGGCATTTATTTAATAGGCATGAGCACGCTGGGGCAGGCATGTAACTTACAGCCTGACTCATGTATGTGCGGCGGCTCGTTGACAGCAACAGCTGGCTGTTGAATGAGACGACCCGGTTACTGTGAACAGGGAGCACTTTATGAACATTCTGTGACGTGCGAGCAGTGCCGGGGACAGTGTGTCTGTTAAGAGTGAGCACTCGTGAGCGGGCACGTGATTTACACACATAACCTGATTTATACGAGGTTGAACTGGTCGTGTGACAAAGCCCGACATAAGATGGAAGCAAGCGAGTTTGTGGGCGAATTTAATAACGTGGAGCGTTGTTAACCAATTTATCCATATATAAGGCGCTCCGGATTATAAGGTACACTGTCGTTTTTTGAGAAAATTAAAGGCTTTTAAGTGCGCCTGATAGTGCGTAAAATACGGTACTGCTTGTTTTATTCTCCTTCTTTGATTGACTTGTTGCACACCGGTCTGTTGTTGTGGGGACATTTCCTCTCCCCGAAATGTGACGCCGAACAAAACAAACTGTAATTGGTTGTTTGACATGTCGGTCAAACGGCCTTATGGGTGGGCCTTGGCCAAAGAATGCTGCTATGAATTCCAGACCTTCAGCCGTCAGTCTGAAGGTCTGGCTACGCGAGACCAGAGCAAATCCAAAATGGCGACATTAGTTTTTGCAGTATTGTTTTTTTTCCCACTATATAGTGCTTTTAGCAATTCTGGATGCAAGTAAAGAAATGTCTGTGAAAGACTGTTGATGAAATAGCCAGAGATAGTTAGTCCTAACTAGCCACCAAATATTTACATTAGTTTTTATTCATTTTATGAGACAGAACACACCACGACATCATCTGAACATTTCTGTTTATTTTCCACCCTTTCATCTCATAAATGAGAGCTGGATTATGGATATAATGAATTATGTATAACCCAAACACTGAGCTCTGATGCATTTTTCTGTTGTCTTGTCTGAAGTATTTGACCTGATCAAATATTAATCTTTGATTCCAAAAATAAACCGGAATGCATTTCAGAAATTCAGATCTGGGGCACTTGCTTTTATAAACAGACAATCATTTATTTTAACAGTGCCTTTTAAAAAGAGACTAGTAGGCCTATAAGGCCTAGTAAAATTACGAGTAGAATATTTTTGTACTTCACTTTCACCATGTCCATTGTGTTGTATACTGGTATACACCACACTGGTATAGTATGGTGACTCAACATTACAATGAACAAAGTAATTATGAAATTATAAAAAATAAAATAATAATAATAATAAGTTATTAAAACATCTAACATGGCCACCACAAACGCATTTAATTTGTCTTCTATTTTTGCCAGCACTCTCTCCTGGCTTTTGCACACTTTGAGGTGTTCCCTGGCGTTTTAATTAAAGACTGAAATTCGGCATAAGCTTGTGTGGCAAGAGGAGGTACTGCACGCGTTAGGGGCCAAGGCCTCACTATTGAAATAAATGCAGTTCTCAGAAACCGACTACGCCACTCTGATAAATACACAAAGAATGATTGATACACTTTATATAAAGGCACACAAGTTGGTTGCACTAGTGCGGAACAGAGACACGATTGTCATACAAAAAAAATATCTCTTTATTACAAAACACAGTAACAGACAAAAATACCGGGCAAGACACCACAGCCGTTGAAAGAACAAAGTTATGTTGTCAATAAGGACGCAACCATTTAAAAGTTATCACAGCAACACTAAAGATTACACTCAAAAGCTTTTGCTGAGGGCTCCAGAAGAAGGAATCATACCACACCTTGGAGTACACTCTAATCACTTCACACAAAGTCTGTGCGTCTCACTGCACACAACACCCAGTGTTCAAACCACCACCAACACGCGTAGAAAACTGGGGGGGATTCCTGGCTGCGGCCCTCAGCATCCGATGATAAAATCGCGTCAATTTCAGTCACAAACTCCAAATTCGTTTTGGTCCTGCAGCGCCGCACTGAACTGGTTTGGCTATATGCCTGAAATGAGCCGACCATAGACACAGTCAAACACTCGGAACGGTCCATCGCTTGGTTTCGTTTTAATCCGGCAGCGTCGCACACTGATTTACCCTTGCCTGGAACAAGCAGAAGCAAGGGTCGTTTCAAAAGCGGGGAAAACTGGCATACAGCTGCAGTCACCATGCGAAGACGCTGGAAGTAAAGGGGAACCCCTGGGGCAATCGGAAATTACGTAACGACAAGAGTAGAGATAGGCAGATTAAAATGATACGTCATTGATTAAAGAAAATTTGTAGGCGGCGAGCATTAGTTGATTTAATCAACAACATGGGAGGAGAGTACCCGGTCACACTTGCATTAAAAGCGTTTGCTCGGTTTAGGGAAAAACTGTTCTTTGGCCAAGCTGAACAGCCAATAGCAGCGTTGCTGATCACTGGTTCTGCTATCGATACATGTCCCCTTTTAAACCAACGCGAGAACGCGCAGTTATCTCAGATAACTCAATCCAGCGATACTAATCATAAACAACAGGTGTGTTCGAAGAACCCAATTAGCCGGATCATGATTAGCACGATGATATTATCTTGGATGTCTCATTTGATCTCGGATGTTTTAAGCAACGTACAACGAACGAGCCCCAGCACTCAGTTATATTGTTTAGGATGTGCGTGCTACACCTTTTGACCACAAACAAGGATAGCCTACACTAGAGCATACTTAAGCACATTACGAACTTTGAGTTTGTATGATCCTGGCACATACAATTTTTGGTAACACTTTAGAATACTTTATCTTACTTACTGCAGAATTAATAAGGACTTATTGACAAACTAATAGGTAATTCTTCATTAACTACTTCTTCACAACTGTTAACTACTAAGGAAGATGTGTTAACTAATCAGTATGTAATATAATTTTATGATTGTGTTAAGTATCAGTTAGTTAATCAATAACTAATGAATTCTGTCATACCTCCTTAAGAACTACTACTAATTATCCACTAATTAAGGTTCAAGAAAAATAACTAAGAAGTAACTACTGAAGAGTCATACAAAACTAACCTCAGATTATTTGTATATTTTATATACAGTACTGTGTGTGTCTGTTTTCCTCAGCATAGAATGCCAGAGTAAATTCATGTATTTGAGCTAACGACTGAGGTAAACTGAAAATATAGGGAACTTATGTAAGTAATTAATAAATAAGTATCAAATAATTCTGCAGGAATTACTTAGAAGCTGGAACAGTATTCTAAAGTGAAAATATAGGGAACCCATTAGTAACTAAATAGCGCTGCTCAAAATATCAATACAGCAATATATCGTTCATTGCTGATTCTCGTATCGATGCGGAAGAATATGTATTGATATGGCAGCAAATGCTGTGATGCAGTTTTGAAAAAAAACACACAAAAAAAACAGAATAGAATAGAATAGAAAAGACCATTTTAAGTTTTAAATTCTGTCCACCTAATAATAACTCTGGGATTAGAAACTGAAATGTCTTAAGTTTTCCCAACCTGATGACTTTTTCTTCTCTGTTCTACAGAATAATTAAGAACAGCTGTTATAATAAAAACTATAGAAAACGTTATAGTAAAATCAACGTGGCCCATGTTTCGTTCAGTTCAATATAGTTTTATTCAATGCCATGTCAGCATTTGTGGCTATTTTGTGACTATTTTGAAGGCAAAAACTGAATTACAAAAATACAAGACATTAATATTTACATTAAACAGAAAAAAAGTCCTTGACTGAGTATGCTGCTTTTGCTGTTGTTGTTGCCGCTGCTGCAGCTGATGGAGTTGACGTTAGACTGTAGACATATTAGCTGATTGCTGCAACACAGTCTCATGAAGGTGCGTATCTATACCACGAGTGTCATTTCTCGTGGCATTTATACGCCAAAAGTGTTTTTTTCGTGTATATGGTACGCACTAAAAAACCCTGGGTTAGGTTTAGGGGGAGGGGGGGTGGGGAGTTCGTGTGTATTATACGCAAAAAAGTGCGTATCATATGTACGCGAAAATCGCGTGCCAAATACACGCAAAAACTGTTTTTGGCGTATAAATGCCACGAGAAATGACATTCGTGCCATAGACACGAACTTTCATGAGATCGGGCTGGATTAAACTATTGTTATGTGACCATGACAATATGTAAATATTGCTAACAGTGTTTGGAACTTGCTCACTGACCTGCCAAGGCTGACTGCTCCAAGAAAATAAGAGGGAGTCAGGGAGATGCTCCCAACTGGCTGCTGCACACCAAGAGCTGCAGGTAGAGAAAATAAGATACCAGATTCAAAAAAAGTAAAATTATCTGAGAAAAAAACAAACAAACATTAATTGGGGGATGAGAAAAATGTATATAGACAGAGGTGTGTGTGTTTGTGTATCTACAGTATACAATACTGTGATCATGATTTCAGATTGCATTGTGACTATCAGATGTAGTTGGATTTTGATTATGTCTAATCAAAAATATAAATAAAGAAACTAAAATGTGTGCATGTGTGTTCATTCTGTTGGCACCTACTAAAAAATCACAGTGTAGCCTTAAACTTACCAATAAGTGGAGGAGAAGTGGTTGTAGGCACTTATAACAGAAGTTTCCTGTTGGACATGTCCCTAAAAATGTTAATGACATCATTGTCATTTATTGGAATGTCCTTTTCAATGGCCAACAAAAGAAGGTCAGACAATCTCTCCTCTTTCCAAAGGCTGCGAAGTTTGGTTTTCACCATCTTCAGTTTAGAGAAGGAACGTTCCACAGTTGCTGTGGACACCGGAAGTGTGCCATATGTCTTCATCAGCTGAGTCATGTTGGGGAAAACTAGATGTGCATTGTTTTCCTTGACCACTGAAAAAATAGATGACACATTGACTGGTGGTGGGCATGAGTATGATGTATGGAAGACCTTCAATTCGGTCTGCAATTTGTCTTCATCTTCAATGTTATAAAACTGGCACAGTTTCTTCACAGCCTGGAATGCTGCTGTTGGAATGCTAGCTGTTTTCCAGTTCTCTGGGACTGCCAGGTAATGGAAGGCATGCAAGATTTCCCATTTGGAATCATCTCCTCCTTTAAAGCGTCTCTGAAGCTCCTGTATCATCGTGTCCACAAAAACGTAATACACTTTAACACGGTAGTACTCCAGCAAAGTTGGGAAAGCATGGTCAGTCGTAGCTGATGTGGCAGCAAACTTGAACTTCTCTGGCACTTTCCTCCTCCTAGCTTGACCAGGGACCTCAGATGGAGGATCCAGGCCCACTGATGCAGCCTTCTCTGTAGCCTGTTTATACATCTTCTCAAACTCTTCTTCTGTTCTGCTGTAGGCCAGCCTCTTTAAAACTCTATCAACAATGCTGTATGCTGCAGCCCGGTCCATGTCTTTCTGCTGCAATGCATCAGATGCAACTTCAGTCACCTGGAAGATAGGACAGGTCATCTCCAGACACAAGAAGAACTCAAAATTGATGCTTTTTAGAAGGATCATTGCATCACCAGCTGAGGAGTCTGGGGGATCTTGCTGTGTCATTTCCTCAAGGAACAGCATGACAGATGGGAGGACCTTCATCAGAGTTTTAAGTGCACTCTCTCTACAGGCCCACCGAGTATCTGAGAGTTTCTTCAGCTCCAGTGGACGCTGATCGGGGTGCTTCCTCTTCTGCATTTCAATAAATGCAGAGTGCCGTTTTGATGAGTTGGATATAAAAGTGTAAAGTTTTTCAACTAGATTGAAAAAGTTGACAAAACAGATGTTTGACTTTGCACTTTCTACCAATACCAGATTAAGGCAGTGTGCCTGACAGTGCACATACAAAGCCTTTGGGTTTTGCTTTAGGATTCTGGATTGCCATCCCTTATAGTGCCCACTCATGTTCGCAGCCCCATCATAACCTTGACCTCGGATGTTTTCTATTTTGAGGTCATTTTCTTCCAGTAGAGCCATCACAAGGTTTTCAAGAGAATCTCCGCTTGTTGAACGCACATTGCACACCTGAATGAATCGCTCCTTTATTTTCATGTTGTGTACATATCTCACAACAAACGAAACCTGTTCAGTGTGGGACACATCTGTCGTTTCATCTAGGAGTATCGAAAAGATTTTGCTCTCTTGAATTTCTTCTCTGATGACACGTTTTACTGATATGCCCAAAGCTTTGATTAAGTCATTCTGGGTTCTGTTCGAGAGGAGCGAGAAAAGAGGTATTCCCTTCGATTTTGGCTTGATGAAGTCTCATCATCTCCTCTGAAAGACATGCCCTGTCTTGCCAGGAAAAGAGTAATGGCAATCAGACGAGACAACACTTCTCTGTTCCTCTCCCTCTCTTTGTCTTTTGCAGCTTGCGACTCAAGGTCACCCACTTCAAATGCTGACTCCAGTAATTTTTTCTTGAACAAGTTCCACCTCACCATACTGCACATGTGAGCCTCTGATGCACAATGCTCTTTAATTTTTTCTAAAGCCTTCCTCCAGCGATTAAATCCAACACTTTTCCAGTTAGTGTGACACTTGTATTTTTCATCATTTAAAAAAAGACAGCAGCGGAAGCAAAACATGGCATCAGTGCTAGGAGAATATTCCAGCCATGGGTTGTTCTCATACCATTTCTTCTGAAATGACCGTCCCTCGACATTCTTTGGAAATGGCAGTACTGGTTGGCAGGGTCCAATATTGTCACACATTTGGATAAAGGCCTCATCGTATTTAATGTTGAATTGTAGGACGTGGGCAGGGTCAGTTGGCTGTTGTTGTTTCAGCAGGTTTGAAAATAGCCTCTCTCTGGCATCTGTCTCATTCTCCTGACTTGCTGTTCCCTGCTCTCTTCCTGTCGCTCGTGCCTCTACATTTGCCTCTTTCTCCATGCTTGCTTCTTTCTACTCTCTTTCTGTCGCTCGTGCCTCTATATTTGCCTCTTTCTCCATGCTTGCTTCTTTCTGCACTGTTTCTGTCGCTTGTGCCTCTACATTTGCCTCTTTCTCACCAGCCTCTGTCTCCTGGCTTGCTGTTCCCTGCACCCTTTCTGTCACTTGTGCGCTTACATTTCCCTCTTTTTCTTCCTCTGTCTCCATCTCCTCATCTGATCTATTACTTTCCACTCTCTGACCATCTAGGAACAAGGCACAATTTACTATTTCAGCATAAATCTATTATTTTAACCATCCCTACTACTCTTGCACCTAATCAATAAGTCCACATTGATACAAAACAAGACATTAAACAACTGATACACTGGAATATAGCAATTAATGTTATTTTTACTGTTGTTGTTGTAGTAGTTGTTGTCTAAAATTTATCACCTTTGCAAAACAAATGACAGGCTACATGTGTTATTATTACCTGTTGTGCTCTTCATGAACCAGCTAGGGATCCACTGCTATTTGCTGCCTCACGCAGCTCCTTCATTTTTGCTTTTTTATCCTCTCTTTGCGAGGCATCTTTGCACTACAGAAAACAAACACAAAAGGACATTTCATACCTTTTCCTGATATCTACTAGGGTCACATCTCCTTCACACTGCACTTTGATGTAGGGTCAGGTATATTATTCATTTTATATTGACATTGATATATTTACATTTATTTCCAGAGAGATATTATTGAGTTTACAGACTATATTGGTCTTGCTGTTGTAAACAGTGTTGCTATTGTAGAAAAAAAAATTGTTGTTACATTTAAAATATATTTTAATTAATTTCTGAATTGTTTTTTTTATAATGATAATTCTGAGTACGAGAAAATCTGAATAAGCTTTACCAGTGTTGTGATAATTGTTTTTAAGGCACTGTACGTTTAAAAAAAAACATTGTAATATAATAATAATAGTTTAGTCAAATAACATTTGTCAAATACCCAGACCCTTCGAAGCCTGTGAAACTTTTCTCCCTCAAACAGCACGTTATTTAACGTTACCTCTACACAATATAAACAACATCTGCATGCTCTCTTCACATCACATCGTTCTTGTAAAATAATAACAAGTAAATAAACATCATCAAAATCACTTTGCTGAGAATGAAACACCACTTACCAGCTGCTGCAGTGTTGAAAATATCCTCTGGCAATAAAAAAAATTCACGTCCCGGGCGGTGGCGAATCGTCCCGTAATGATGAGGCCGTCGTTGTCAGGTGAAAGGTCATCACGTGGGTTTATTTACGCTAAATTATTATTCATAAATTATATAAATTATATTCATTTTACTAATATTTAGATTGGGCATGGGCAGGAAGGCATTCACAAAAGGGCATGTTAATACAAAAAAAAAAAAAAATAGAGGAAATTTTGCTTTGACAAAAGGGCACTTTGTGCACCAAGGGGCAAAGGGGCAGGTGCTGAAGCACTACCACACCCGGGTCGGTCTCAACATGGTGCTGTATGAGGTTTGTTCGACCAAGAAGGGGCAAGAACACATCAGCAAACTCTGTTTGCAAACCTTGAATGTCAGCGATCTGGGACGGTCAGAGGTGGTCTCCACAAATGGCCAGAGTGGCGGATTGAGATTTTATATTCGCCTCCGGCCCGAGATCCTCCTCCCCACTCACTACCGTCGCCAGTATCGCTGACTCCGCCTCACTCCATTTTTTTAAGAGGTTGAGGTGATAAATCTGATGTGTCCCATCCCTGTCTGATCGAAGAACCTCATAGTTGAGATCCCCGATTCCCCGTGTGACCACAAGGGGTCCTTGCCACTTGGTGAGTAATTTAGAGCTGGATGTGGGAAGCAATACAAGCACTTTATCTCCTGGTGAAAATTTGCGTAGTTTAGCCCCCCTGTTGTACAGCCGACTTTGTCTGTCCTGAGCCTGTAACAAATTCTCCATAGAGAGCCGCCCCAAAGTGTGGAGTTTTGTTCTCAGGTCCAGGACATATTGAATTTCGTTTTTGTTATCCGAAGGTCCGTCCTCCCAAGCCTCTCAAAGGACATCGAAGACCCCACGGGGCTGGCGCCCATAGAGCAGCTCGAAGGGGGAAAACCCCGTGGAGGCTTGGGGGACCTACCGTACAGCGAACAAGAGGGGTTCTAACCACTTATCCCAATTTTTGACGTCTTCCTGCACGAACTTACGAATCATGGATTTCAACGTGCGATTAAATCGTTCTACCAAGCCATTTGTTTGTGGGTGATAGATGCTGTTACGAATCGATTTAATGCCCAATAATTCATATAGTTTGCGAATGGTGCGTGACATAAACGCCGTGCCCTGATCATGAGAATCTCTCTTGGGATCCCCACCCTGGAGGTTAATTGACACAATGCACTCGCAACACTTTTAGCAGAAATGTTGCGAAGCGGCACTGTTCGGGGTATCGCGTTGCATAATCCACCAGGACTAATGCAAAGCGATGCCCCCGCGCAGATCGTTCTAATGGCCCGATGAGGTCCATGCCAATTCTTTCGAAGGAGACCTCTATTAAAGGTAATGGTGCTTTTCGGTTGGCCGGTGGATTCACCAACTGACATTACCGACAAGCGGCCAAATGCCCGGCCAAAAAAATCGGGTCATTAGACGATTTAGTGTATCTGCTTGCCCCAAATGCCCAGGCATTGGATTAGAGTGAGCCGCCTGAAAAAGCATTTCCCGGCGGCTCTGTGGAACTAACAACTGAGTTGTATCTTGCTTTGAATGTGGGTCCTGGGTCACCCGATACAACTTATCTTTTATCACAGCAAAATATAGGGGTGTAACGATTCACTCGTTTTCTCGATGCATCGATTATAAATCCTGACGATGCATATGAATCGATCCTGAAACATGTATTTTGAATCGTGAATCGTTTATTTACGTGAATAATCGATTTAAAAGGCTAAAAATCGAATTAAACGCGATTTTATAGCAATTCAGTGGTTTAAAATATATAAACACAACCTTAAAGTGTTCCTGATACAAGCTACCTCAAGCATTGGCCGTCATAAGACATCCGCATTTGATTGGTTTCTAGAGCGAGCATGCATACGAGACAGAGGTTGTTCTCCAAAACGCGTATCGCGCATGCACACACGGCTGCACGCACTCGGCAGAGAGGGAAAGCGAGCGAGAGACCACCTTGCGTGTACGGAGAGTCTTTCCATGTAATAAATGAATGAAAGCGTTTTATTTCATAGTGCCCACGCAATGGCATGGCAGATTTTCAATGGCTTGAGCGGTTTGCCTCAAAACTATTGCTTTCTCTACAGAGAGCTCAGCTGGAGAGCTCAAACATAGACTGCTTAAAAATCTGTAGTTACATGAGAGCTATGGGACCGAGCGCGAGTAAAATCCAGTGAAAAGATGTTAACGAGTGCACTGAGAGGACGCAAAATGAAACTAATGAAAACGTCTCCATTAATTTGTGCATTTAATGCAATACTTTAAAAGCCTTTTTCAAAATATTGAAAAATATTGGCTACTTAGGTAGGTTTCTACAAATGCTAATTTGTAGGCCATTGATTTTTTTTTTTATAAATGTGCCACTGTTTTATATGTGCCACTGTTCGTCCGACTATTACTGTACTTCATTTTATTTTTTATTCTAAATTGTTTTAATTATTTACTGTATTTTATTTTTATTATTATGATTTTTTAACTGTTTTAATTATTCTGATTTCTTTTGATTATTTTAATTTCTCCCATTTAAAGCACTTTGAATTGCCACTATGTGTGAAATGTGCTATATAAATAAACTTGCCTTGTCTTGCCTTATAATAATATATTCATTAAAATTAAAAACAAACATGAACTAACATTAACAATGGACAAAATCCCCACTATCTGACCCCCGAAGGCCGCTGTGTAGGCTAATTCAAACCCAGACAAAGACCCATTGGGTGAAGAATTGAAATAACACTATAATGCATATAAAAAATTAAGAATCGAATCGAATTGAATCGTTCTGAATTTGCACAAATCGTTCTTGAATCGAATCGAAAACCTATGAATCGTGAATCGAATCGATTCGATTCGCAGTCTACCCAAAGATTCACAGCCCTAGCAAAATACGGATAGGAGAGTGGCTGGTTTGGATGGACAAGCTGTCGTTCGATCATTTTGACCTGGTTAAACGCATTTTGTAGCGCATCATCTCGAGACTGCTCCAGAGAAAATCATCGCGCTCTGAAAAAATGTGTTTTTCAGCTGCGCTCCGTTCCTCCAGAGCAGGACCCGAGGTCCCCGGGACAGCCTCCCCAGCCTGCACCGACGCTCCCCTATCCTGCTTTTTATACTCCCCAGAAGCACTCGTACACAAATATGCCAATAAAGGTTTAAACCCCAGCCAATTAGTCCCCAAAATCAACGGGTGCTGGAGGTGCTGGTTAACTGCCACCTCGACTCTATGCTTTTGCCCCCGAAATTGTATTGTGACTGTTACCAAGGGATAACCCACTATTTCCCCGTGCACACACCGCACCCTAACCATGCGGCTCTTTTCCAATGCCGACGGATGGATCAAGCTTTGGTGAATGGAGGTCTGGTAACAACCTGAATCCACCAAAGCCTGATAAGTACCCCCCTTTACACTTACTGGAATTTGGTATAATCCAGCTTGATCGGGGGCAGCCTGTGGCGTGTCGGGAACAGGTGCAATCACAGACAGGTGTACGTCATTTGAACTTGACCCACTTACTCACCGCCTGGCTCCGCCCCCGCTCTCCCGCCACAGACTTCGCTGAACCACGCACCCCTCGCCACAACCAATTATCACAGAATCATCAGCATATTTGATAATATGCCTTGATTCAAACATACTGACAAAACCAAGAATATGGCTGCATACAGTTTTACGCTGATGAAAAATCAACAAAACACAAACGAACGTGTATCTTCTTGCCCTCTAAATGAATAGTAACAAAGTCCAGAAGTGTTGCTGTGGTCTCCTAAACCCCCTTACTTGGTAGATGTGCAAATTGTAGTGAATCAATAATGCCCCAAGTCATGCAAAAAGTAAACTCATCCTTACAATACGCTCAAAACCCTTCATCACCAGAGAGATCAGAGCCATGGGATGATAATCATTCAGCACCTTTGGAGAGGGAACTTTGGCTAGTGGAACCATTACTGATTACTTTCCATAACCTTACTTTGTGATAGTGAGAGTTGGAAAATAAATGTAAAACTACTGCTCAGGAACAGATCACAATTTGGGAATGAAATTGACAAATACAGCTGAAACATTTTTCAAGGCATCCTCTTTAACACAAACTTATTGAAAAAAAAAAAAAAAAAAAAAAAAAAAAAAAAAAACATGCAAGGCCTCAAAAATCCAAAACGTTAATATTCCTAAGCGATTGCAGCTCTCCACCTTTGGAACTTAATAGTGGCATTATACCTTGTTCTGGGTCAAAGGAGCTATACTCGCCAAATCCATTTCAGCTATATTTGGAACTGAATAAAACCTTCCTTGGTTTTGATGTTTCATTTGCTGGTGCTATGCAGAGACTCATGTCATACAGAGAGACATTGTCTGATGCAGGTTTTATCAAGCGTAAACAAATTTATATCTTTAAATGTCTGTGTGCTGCCAGTGAGTTTATTCTTTGCTCTTTTAGTGTGAATTACCCATTTATTCCGCTCAACCCTTTTGACAAGCCTTTTTTTGTATCTAATGAGTCTTACCAAAATGCTCTCTGTGTATCTGTCGAATCCCACTGTTCATTTTCCAGAGAGGTTTAGCTTTCCATATTGTTTACTTACAGGATTATTTCCAGTGGGTTAGACACAGAACAACTTGCATGTTTGATGGATTTTAGAAGATTTGGATTTGGGATTAAGCTACTGATTCATTATATGGAAACATCTGAGTTGAGGTCAGAGGAAAATCACTCAGCCAATACAGTTTGGGAACAGGGTTATTTGGTTTTGCTCTCCTGTGGATAATTCCCCTTTTGACTTGCACAGAACAAAATACTATTACACTGTAACTTATAAAATATAACACTTTGAATTTGAACATTCTAAATATGGGATAGTAACAATTCATCTCTTATATTACTGTTGGTTGCACTTTATATCAGTGTTACACATTTTGCGTGTTATTGCAATTCAAATATATAGGCTGGCCTACATGTAACAACATTTGCAATTACAAGGCAGGTTAATTAGGCAATTTTTGTTTTTGTCGGTTTATATTTCGGTTTATATTAGTTAATCACTGCTGCTTAGAAAACTTGTTTATTAAACATTTGGAGGTTAACATCATGAATTCGCCAGAGAAGATTAAAAAGTGCATCTCATCTCTCTCTCCACTATCACAACTGTTCCACAGTATGTTCTTTCTGATCTTAATTGCAGGGCACTGTTCTCGCAATATTATTCCTCAAATCCTATTTACAGTCAACATAATAACCAGCATGAAATAGCACCGGGCCATGGAAGAGTTGCTTCCGGGTCCGGGAAAAAAATGTTTAGGCTATATGAGATCCCACTGTATTTTTTTACTGTACGTTTCCCATTTAAGAGCTACTATCCAAAATAAACAGAGGCACTACGAGCCTCTCTCCAGTGTTGGTGTGACGGCGATCTGCAGTGTGTTCACATTGCCTGCTCGACTGTGCAGTGATCTCCCAGTGAATGTGTTTCTCCCTGCTTGCTTCAACATTGCAGAGTTTTTTCCTCCTTTCACAAAAGAGCTCGCACATGGCACGTCTTTT
>NW_024121832.1:333293-493572 GCF_016745375.1 Pimephales promelas
GGGCGAGAAATTAAGTTTCTCCAATCTTCTCAAAACTCTGGATTCTGATAGAGGGCCGTGAGACTTTAGACCTGAGTGCAAAAATGGAGGCTCTAGACCCTTCCAGAGCTGAGATATGGAATTCAAAATTTCGACCCGAAAAAAAAAACGACAGTGTTACCCCTTCGTTTTTTTTTTTTTTGGGCGAGAAATTAAGTTTCTCCAATCTTCTCAAAACTCTGGATTCTGATAGAGGGCCTGAGACTTAGACCTGAGTGCAAAAATGGAGGCTCTAGACCCTTCCAGAGCTGAGATATGGAAATTCAAAATTCGACCCGAAAAAAAAAAAACGACAGTGTTACCCCTTTCGTTTTTTTTTTCGGGCGAGAAAATTAAGTTTCTCCAATCTTCTCAAAACTCTGGATTCTGATAGAGGGCCATGAGACTTAGACCTGAGTGCAAAAATGGAGGCTCTAGACCCTCCAGAGCTGAGATATGAAATTCAAAATTTTCGACCCGAAAAAAAACGACAGTGTTACCCCTTTCGTTTTTTTTTTTGGGGCGAAAAATTAAGTTTCTCCAATCTTCTCAAAACTCTGGATTCTGATAGAGGGCCATGAGACTTAGACCTGAGTGCAAAAATGGAGGCTCTAGACCCTTCCAGAGCTGAGATATGGAAATTCAAAATTTCGACCCGAAAAAAAACGACAGTGTTACCCCTTTCGTTTTTTTTTTTTTTTGGGCGAAAAATTAAGTTTCTCCAATCTTCTCAAAACTCTGGATTCTGATAGAGGGCCATGAGACTTAGACCTGAGTGCAAAAATGGAGGCTCTAGACCCTTCCAGAGCTGAGATATGGAAATTCAAAATTTCGACCCGAAAAAAAAACGACAGTGTTACCCCTTTCGTTTTTTTTTTTTGGGCGAGAAATTAAGTTTCTCCAATCTTCTCAAAACTCTGGATTCTGATAGAGGGCCATGAGACTTAGACCTGAGTGCAAAAATGGAGGCTCTAGACCCTTCCAGAGCTGAGATATGGAAATTCAAAATTTCGACCCGAAAAAAAAACGACAGTGTTACCCCTTTCGTTTTTTTTTTTTTTGGGCGAGAAATTAAGTTTCTCCAATCTTCTCAAAACTCTGGATTCTGATAGAGGGCCATGAGACTTAGACCTGAGTGCAAAAATGGAGGCTCTAGACCCTTCCAGAGCTGAGATATGGAAATTCAAAATTTCGACCCGAAAAAAAAAACGACAGTGTTACCCCTTTCGTTTTTTTTTTTTTGGGGCGAAAAATTAAGTTTCTCCAATCTTCTCAAACTCTGGATTCTGATAGAGGGCATGAGACTTAGACCTGAGTGCAAAAATGGAGGCTCTAGACCCTTCCAGAGCTGAGATATGGAAATTCAAAATTTCGACCCGAAAAAAAAAACGACAGTGTTACCCCTTTCGTTTTTTTTTTTTTTTGGGCGAGAAATTAAGTTTCTCCAATCTTCTCAAAACTCTGGATTCTGATAGAGGGCCATGAGACTTAGACCTGAGTGCAAAAATGGAGGCTCTAGACCCTTCCAGAGCTGAGATATGGAAATTCAAAATTTCGACCCAAAAAAAAACGACAGTGTTACCCCTTTCGTTTTTTTTTTTTGGGCGAGAAATTAAGTTTCTCCAATCTTCTCAAAACTCTGGATTCTGATAGAGGGCCATGAGACTTAGACCTGAGTGCAAAAATGGAGGCTCTAGACCCTTCCAGAGCTGAGATATGGAAAATTCAAAATTTCGACCCGAAAAAAAAAACGACAGTGTTACCCCTTTTTTCGTTTTTTTTTTTGGGCGAAGAAATTAAGTTTCTCCAATCTTCTCAAAACTCTGGATTCTGATAGAGGGCCGTGAGACTTAGACCTGAGTGCAAAAATGGAGGCTCTAGACCCTTCCAGAGCTGAGATATGGAAATTCAAAATTTCGACCCGAAAAAAAAAACGACAGTGTTACCCCTTTCGTTTTTTTTTTTTGGGCGAAAAATTAAGTTTCTCCAATCTTCTCAAAACTCTGGATTCTGATAGAGGGCCGTGAGACTTAGACCTGAGTGCAAAAATGGAGGCTCTAGACCCTTCCAGAGCTGAGATATGGAAATTCAAAATTTCGACCCGAAAAAAAAAACGACAGTGTTACCCCTTTCGTTTTTTTTTTTGGGCGAGAAATTAAGTTTCTCCAATCTTCTCAAAACTCTGGATTCTGATAGAGGGCCATGAGACTTAGACCTGAGTGCAAAAATGGAGGCTCTAGACCCTTCCAGAGCTGAGATATGGAAATTCAAAATTTCGACCCGAAAAAAAAACGACAGTGTTACCCCTTTCGTTTTTTTTTTTGGGCGAAAAATTAAGTTTCTCCAATCTTCTCAAAACTCTGGATTCTGATAGAGGGCCATGAGACTTTAGACCTGAGTGCAAAAATGGAGGCTCTAGACCCTTCCAGAGCTGAGATATGGAAATTCAAAATTTCGACCCGAAAAAAAAAACGACAGTGTTACCCCTTTCGTTTTTTTTTTTTTTGGGCGAGAAATTAAGTTTCTCCAATCTTCTCAAAACTCTGGATTCTGATAGAGGGCCATGAGACTTAGACCTGAGTGCAAAAATGGAGGCTCTAGACCCTTCCAGAGCTGAGATATGGAAATTCAAAAATTTCGACCCGAAAAAAAAACGACAGTGTTACCCCTTTCGTTTTTTTTTTTTTGGCGAAAAATTAAGTTTCTCCAATCTTCTCAAAACTCTGGATTCTGATAGAGGGCCATGAGACTTAGACCTGAGTGCAAAAATGGAGGCTCTAGACCCTTCCAGAGCTGAGATATGGAAATTCAAAATTTCGACCCGAAAAAAAACGACAGTGTTACCCCTTTCGTTTTTTTTTTTTTTTGGGCGAGAAATTAAGTTTCTCCAATCTTCTCAAAACTCTGGATTCTGATAGAGGGCCATGAGACTTAGACCTGAGTGCAAAAATGGAGGCTCTAGACCCTTCCAGAGCTGAGATATGGAAATTCAAAATTTCGACCCGAAAAAAAAACGACAGTGTTACCCTTTCGTTTTTTTTTTTTTTTGGGCGAAAAATTAAGTTTCTCCAATCTTCTCAAAACTCTGGATTCTGATAGAGGGCCATGAGACTTAGACCTGAGTGCAAAAATGGAGGCTCTAGACCCTTCCAGAGCTGAGATATGGAAATTCAAAATTTCGACCCGAAAAAAAAAACGACAGTGTTACCCCTTTCGTTTTTTTTTTTTTTGGGCGAAAAATTAAGTTTCTCCAATCTTCTCAAAACTCTGGATTCTGATAGAGGGCCATGAGACTTTGACCTGAGTGCAAAAATGGAGGCTCTAGACCCTTCCAGAGCTGAGATATGGAAATTCAAAATTTCGACCGAAAAAAAAAACGACAGTGTTACCCCTTTCGTTTTTTTTTTTTGGGCGAAAAATTAAGTTTCTCCAATCTTCTCAAAACTCTGGATTCTGATAGAGGGCCATGAGACTTAGACCTGAGTGCAAAAATGGAGGCTCTAGACCCTTCCAGAGCTGAGATATGGAAATTCAAAATTTCGACCCGAAAAAAAACGACAGTGTTACCCCTTTCGTTTTTTTTTTTTTTTGGGCGAAAAATTAAGTTTCTCCAATCTTCTCAAAACTCTGGATTCTGATAGAGGGCCATGAGACTTAGACCTGAGTGCAAAAATGGAGGCTCTAGACCCTTCCAGAGCTGAGATATGGAAATTCAAAATTTCGACCCGAAAAAAAAAACGACAGTGTTACCCCTTTCGTTTTTTTTTTTTGGGCGAGAAATTAAGTTTCTCCAATCTTCTCAAAACTCTGGATTCTGATAGAGGGCCATGAGACTTAGACCTGAGTGCAAAAATGGAGGCTCTAGACCCTTCCAGAGCTGAGATATGGAAATTCAAAATTTCGACCCGAAAAAAAAACGACAGTGTTACCCCTTTCGTTTTTTTTTTTTTTTTGGGCGAGAAATTAAGTTTCTCCAATCTTCTCAAAACTCTGGATTCTGATAGAGGGCCATGAGACTTAGACCTGAGTGCAAAAATGGAGGCTCTAGACCCTTCCAGAGCTGAGATATGGAAATTCAAAATTTCGACCCGAAAAAAAAACGACAGTGTTACCCCTTTCGTTTTTTTTTTTTTGGGCGAAAAATTAAGTTTCTCCAATCTTCTCAAAACTCTGGATTCTGATAGAGGGCCATGAGACTTAGACCTGAGTGCAAAAATGGAGGCTCTAGACCCTTCCAGAGCTGAGATATGGAAATTCAAAATTTCGACCTGAAAAAAAAACGACAGTGTTACCCCTTTCGTTTTTTTTTTTTTTTTTTGGGCGAGAAATTAAGTTTCTCCAATCTTCTCAAAACTCTGGATTCTGATAGAGGGCCATGAGACTTAGACCTGAGTGCAAAAATGGAGGCTCTAGACCCTTCCAGAGCTGAGATATGGAAATTCAAAATTTCGACCCGAAAAAAAAAAACGACAGTGTTACCCCTTTCGTTTTTTTTCGGGCGAGAAATTAAGTTTCTCCAATCTTCTCAAAACTCTGGATTCTGATAGAGGCCATGAGACTTAGACCTGAGTGCAAAAATGGAGGCTCTAGACCCTTCCAGATCTGAGATATGGAAATTCAAAATTTCGACCCGAAAAAAAAACCGACAGTGTTACCCATTTGTTTTTTTTTTTTTCGGGCGAGAAATTAAGTTTCTCCAATCTTCTCAAAACTCTGGATTCTGATAGAGGGCCATGAGACTTAGACCTGAGTGCAAAAATGGAGGCTCTAGACCCTTCCAGAGCTGAGATATGGAAATTCAAAATTCGACCCGAAAAAAAAAACGACAGTGTTACCCCTTTCTTTTTTTTTTTTTTTGGGCGAGAAATTAAGTTTCTCCAATCTTCTCAAAACTCTGGATTCTGATAGAGGGCCATGAGACTTAGACCTGAGTGCAAAAATGGAGGCTCTTACCCTTCCAGAGCTGAGATATGAAATTCAAAATTTCGACCCGAAAAAAAAAAAACGACAGTGTTACCCCTTCGTTTTTTTTTTTTCGGGAGAGAAAATTAAGTTTCTCCAATCTTCTCAAAACTCTGGATTCTGATAGAGGGCCCGAGACTTAGACCTGAGTGCAAAAATGGAGGCTCTAGCCCTTCCAGAGCTGAGATATGGAAATTCAAAATTTCGACCCGAAAAAAAAAACGACAGTGTTACCCCTTCGTTTTTTTTTTTCGGGCGAGAAATTAAGTTTCTCCAATCTTCTCAAAACTCTGGATTCTGATAGAGGGCCCTGAGACTTAGACCTGAGTGCAAAAATAGAGGCTTTAGACCCTTCCAGAGCTGAGATATGGAAATTCAAAATTTCGACCCGAATAAAAAAACGACAGTGTTACCCCTTTCGTTTTTTTTTTTTTCGGGCGAGAAATTAAGTTTCTCCAATCTTCTCAAAACTCTGGATTCTGATAGAGGGCCATGAGACTTAGACCTGAGTGCAAAAATGGAGGCTCTAGACCCTTCCAGATCTGAGATATGGAAATTCAAAATTTCGACCCGAAAAAAAAAACGACAGTGTTACCCATTTCGTTTTTTTTTTTCGGGCGAGAAATTAAGTTTCTCCAATCTTCTCAAAACTCTGGATTCTGATAGAGGGCCATGAGACTTAGACCTGAGTGCAAAAATGGAGGCTCTAGACCCTTCCAGAGCTGAGATATGGAAATTAAAAATTTCGACCCGAAAAAAAAACGACAGTGTTACCCCTTTTTTTTTTTTTTTTTTGGGCGAGAAATTAAGTTTCTCCAATCTTCTCAAAACTCTGGATTCTGATAGAAGGCCATGAGACTTAGACCTGAGTGCAAAAATGCAGTTTAATTGCTGTTACATCGACGTTAAGCCGCGTTAACCTTGTTAACCATCATAGACATATACACTTGACCTCACCTTGGATACGGCAGTTCATTGGAACGAATGCGTCAATAGAGCCGCCATCTTGAAACAGGGGAGCCCCTCCACTTTAATGCATCAGCGTCAATGTAGTAGACACAGGTCTAACGCAAATAAAATCACCATAAATCATCATGAATGCGATTTTTCTTGTTTTTTTGGTTTGTTCCAACGGTCAGACATGTATTTATCATTGATTCCAGAAAGAATTATTATTTTTTTTTTTTAAACATTCTTCCTTGTTCAGATTTCATCCTTGAACTTCATACGCTGCACAAAAGTCTGCCACCATCAATGAATTCGAAGTAAAGGCAGAGATAGCAGCGTTCTCTTACGAGAGGTTCTCTCGTATTGCGTAAGCTAGCTTACGCTACGGGAAAGATTCATCTTTGCTGAGAAGTTGAAGCCAAAAAATTATTCCATAATTTTGTAATCATTGTCAACGCAGTCTCTTCTGAGGCAGACCATGAGCGGGCTAGCTAGCGGCTCATTGGTTCGCTCAGAGAGAATGCACGAACCTATGGGAGAGCGGCGCTGAGTCCGCGGCCAATGAGCGGACGGCGCTCGCTTACTGCGTCACAGCCCGCCAAAAGGGGCGTGGCTACAGTGTATAAAGGTCGCTCTCCCAGCTCGTTCGTTGATTCTTGTTCATTCAGCGAGCTACACGCATCCGCTGTCCTGGGAAGAAGCCGCCGTCGTTGAGAAGGCACCGTCTAGCGAGCTCCGGAGTCTGAGGAAGCCGGCCGTCTGCCACCTTCAGCCGCCCAGCAAGCTAGCGCCATCCGACGCGTATCCTTTTTACTATTCCATATTCCTAAAAGAGCCGAGCGTCTTTTTCAAGATGCCTCGAATTTCCTGCGGCTCATGCCGCTCTTCACTCGAGGAAGGAGACCGCTTCTGCGTTCTCTGTTTCGGAGTGGAACACGCAGAGCTCGCCAACGGAGGATGCGACCACTGCGAGGACCTGCCTCCGTCTTCCCTGCGGGCTCGACTACAGGCAGTCAGAACCGCTCCCGCGCCGCCTCTCACTTCGCCGCGGAAGAAGAAACGCCGCTCCCAGAGGCCGCCGGAGCCCCCTGCGGATCCATGTGGGCCGCCGCCGCCGCCCACCGACCGCTCTCCCTCTCCGCCCCTGCCGGACTTACAGTTGCCGCCGTATGGCCGCTCTGTCGCCTCCGACGACACCGCGGATGAGAAGGACTCTTGTTCGCTGCACCCTTCTGACAGCGAGGATTGGTCGTCGATCGGCTCATCGACGAGAGAGTCTGCGGGGACCCGCGCCGGCATCGAGGAGGATCTATCGCGCCTCCCTTCGCAGGCCTTCAACCGCCTGGGTCTCGAGTGGTCTCCTCCCCCGAGCAACCACCGAACCGGCGCTCGACCCCCGCCTGCAGCCGGGCTGCACCATTCCTGCCTGAGCTTCACTACGAGCTCACTAAATCCTGGAATGCCCCTCTTTCGGCTCGTATCCGCTCCGAGGGGTCCGCTTCGCTCAGTGGACGGAGCCGCCGAGATGGGTTATACTGCCATGCTGCCCGCGCCTTTGCCGCCGCCGAACAGGCCGCCTCAGCGCTGCATTCCATCCAGGCGCTCCAGAGCGACATCTTGTGCGAGATGGCGAACAGCGGTAGGAACCCGCCCATCCTTTCGGATCTGAGAAGCGCGACGGATCTTTCCCTTCGCGCCACTAAAGCCGCCGCACAAGCCCTGGGAAAATGCATGGCCGCCCTCGTTGTCACTGAGAGACACTTGTGGCTCACGCTCACCGATATGGGAGATTCAGAACGCGCCCTGTTCCTCAACGCGCCTATTTCTCCCACCGGGCTCTTCGGATCTGCCGTCACGGGCATCGTTGACCGCTTCTCCGAGGTTCAGAAAGCGACTCAGTCCATGAATCTGTTCTTGCCCCGCCGCTCTAGTTCTTCGACAGGCCGCTCTCACGAGCCTCCTGCCAGAACCCCACAGCAGCGCCCGCCTCAGCAAGCTCAGCAGCCCCAGCGTAGACAGGGCGGCCGCTCTCGCTCAGATAGCCGCCGCAGACAGCCTCCTCCCAGGGGGCCTCGACCCAAGATCGCGCTGAAGCCCGATCAACAGAAGTCTGCCTAGCACAGCTGAGAAAAGGACGGCTTCTCCCGCTGCGGCCGGATCGCCGTAAAAGCCTCGCCCACTGTTAGTCCCCGTCTCACCGCTGACTGCAGTAGTGTTTACCGCCACAAACAAGCCGGTTTCCCTGCCCGCTTGCGAGCGTCTAAAAGCCGTTTTCACGGCTATCCAGAGAGTTCACAAAAGAGCATAAAAGCCTCAAGTGTAATAAATGTGCCCACAAGCATGTGCTCACATACACACTCAAGCACCTTATGCCCAGGGTCTCTCACAGAGCCCATTCTCACGGAGCGTGCACTTTCCGCTCCAGCAGCAGAGAACATAAGCACGCCCACGAGCCCGTGCGCGTGTCCCCCCTCTGCCCGCTCTGTCACACGGCCCATAAAACTCCTCTCTGAGTGTAAGTCCCGTTGCCACCCACATTATGAGCGTGCCCACACACAGTGTCCAGCCCGCGATGTGCAGCTATCAGGGCAAAATCGCCATTCAACCGCTTACGAAGCGTGGGAAGCCATCCCTGGCATCTCCCCGTGGGTTTAAGCATAATAAAAGAATGGTTATCGATTACAGTTTCGTCGCCGCCCGCCACGCTCGCGCGTGCGGCTCGAATCCACTGTCAGCCGCCCGCTATGAACACGCTTCGCTTAGAAATAGCCAAGCTACTGCAGAAGGGCGCTATAGAGAGAGTCCCACCATCTATGACCGAGTCGGGGTTTTACGGCCGTTATTTTCTGGTTCCCAAGAAAGACGGCGGCCTCAGGCCGATCTTAGATCTCAGGGCTTTGAACAAAGCGCTCATGAAGAGACCGTTCAAAATGCTCACAGTCAGGAAACTCCTCGCGCACGTCCGCCAGGGGGACTGGTTCATCTCTCTAGACCTGAAAGACACCTATTTTCAGATCCAGATAAACCCTCATCACAGGCCATTCCTACGTTTCGCCTTCGAGGGCCAAGTTTACCAGTATGCCGTTCTCCCGTTCGGCTATCCTTAGCACCCCGTACGTTCACGAAGTGCATGGATACAGCGCTCGCCCCCCTGCGAAGTCAGGGGCTGCGCATACTGAATTATCTGGACGACTGGCTGATGCTAGCAGATTCCCAGACGGAGCTGCTGTCGCACCGCACAGTTCTCCTCAACCATCTGGAAGCGCTGGGACTCTCTGTCAACTGGACAAAGAGCTCTCTCCAGCCCAGTCAAACTATTTCGTTCCTTGGAATAGATTTGAACTCTATCACTATGACGGCTCGCTTATCCACACAGCGCGCGCGCCGTGTTCAGCGCCTAGCCGCCTCGTTCAGATGGGTACCCATACATCCCTGAAATCGCTTCAGAGGATGCTGGGTCATATGGCTTCAGCCTCCGCTGTGCTACAGCTGGGTCTTCTGCACATGCGCCCCCTTCAACTCTGGTTATAGAGCCGCGTATCCCACCACGAGTGGACGACGGGCCGCCAGATGATCAGGATTACTCAGACACGTATCACTGCACTGCAGCCATGGGCAGTAAGCGAGTGGTTTCAGAGGGGCGTTACCATGGGAACCTTCTCTCGCCGGAAAGTTATCTCGACAGACGCATCCAACTCGGGTTGGGGAGCGGTTTGCGAGGGCTCACCGGCCGCCGGCCAGTGGTCGAGCCACGAGAGTTCCCTACACATAAACTGTCTGTATATGATCGCGGTCGAGAACGCGCTGCTATGCTTCCTCCCGCGCATAAACGGTCACCACGTCCTGATTCGCTCCGACAATATGGCCGTGGTATCATACATCAACCGTCAGGGCGGCGTCAGATCCAAGAATCTCTTTCATCTGACACGCCGCATCCTATTGTGGTCCCAGAGTCACCTGCTCTCGCTCAGAGCGACGCACGTGCCGGGCCATCTGAGCGACGGTCCAGACAGCCTGTCCAGGAACCTGGTCTCCCCCGGAGAATGGTCCCTGCACACTCAAACAGTCCAAACACTGTGGCGCCTATTCGGCAGAGCGGAGATAGATCTTTTCGCTTCAGAAGAGAACGCTCACTGCCCAATATTCTTTTCAAAGAGCGAGGACGCGCTAGCCCAGGATTGGCCCCGCCGCCCGCTCTATGCTTTTCCCCCGATTTCTCTGCTACCGCAGGTCATTCAGAGAATCAGGGACTCACGCCACTCGGTGCTCCTCATAGCCCCGCGCTGGGAGAATCAGATTGGTTCCCGGAGCTAACGCGGCTGTCACAGACAGCCCCGTGGCCCATTCCAATCAGAGCAGATCTCCTCACTCAAGCCCGCGGCTCGATCTGGCATCCCCATCCACAGCGCTGGGCGCTTCATGCATGGGTGACCAACGACTACGCGTCGAATTGCCAGAAGGGGTTTTGAACACGATCAAACACGCCAGAGCGGATTCTACCAGAAAGCTCTATGCTGCAAAATGGTCTGTGTTCTCCAAATGGTGCACCGACAAGAATTTGGACCCACGGACGTGCGAGGTTTCGTCTTTGCTAGTGTTCCTTCAGGAGATGCTGGATAAAGGCAGGTCCCCATCCACTCTTAAGGTTTACGTGGCAGCCGTCGCGGCGTTCGTTGAACCCCGGCGCGCCCAGTCTCTGGGCAAAGACGAGCTAATCATCCGCTTCCTCAGGGGAGCCAGAAGGATGAACCCCCCTCGCCCCCTACGGTGCCGGTCTGGGATCTTTCTATAGTTCTAGAAGCTCTGAAAGCCCCACCGTTTGAACCACTTGAGTCCGTGGAACTAAAATACCTCTCGTTAAAAACCGTTCTTCTGACGGCTCTCGCTTCAGTAAAACGTGTGGGGGACATTCACGCGCTGTCTTCGAGCGCCGCGTGCCTAGAGTTTGGACCGAGTGACTCCATAGTCATTCTAAAGCCTAGACACGGTTATGTTCCAAAAGCGATTGGTACCCCTTTCAGGGCGCAAGTGATCTCTCTATCGGCGCTGCCTGCATCCGATAGCGAACGAGACGCTGACCGCCTCTGCCCGGTTCGGGCTATCAGAGTGCACACTACACGCGTTGCCGCGTTCAGACGCTCGGAGCAGCTGTTGTGTCGTTCGGTGGCCGCACCAAGGGACTAGCCGCCTCGAAACAGACCCTAGCCAGGTGGATAGTAGACGCGATTGCCTCTGCTTATGCCGCTAAAGACCTGCCTCGCCCTCTGGGCATCAGGGCTCATTCCACCAGAGGCATGGCCTCGTCGTGGGCATGGTCCTGCGGGATTTCCATCCATGACATTGTGTGGCTGCGGGATGGGCCTCCCCCTCCACTTTTGTCAGGTTTTATAACTTGGAAGTTCCAGCCTTACAGGCTAAAATTCTGGCGGTCTAGTACTCACAGCCCTCCTATAGAAGCCGCACTATCGGGAGTTCCATCACAACCGGCTCACCCCTTGTGTTCCCCTATGTGCTTATGCATTAGCCTACACATCACGGCCCGCCTTCGCCGGCCGCCTTGGGCGTTTTGCACTAGATGATAACGGCCGCTATGCTGGCCGCCGTATTATCTTCATCCACTTTAGATTCCCCCGGTGTTTCCCTGGGATGCTTAGTGGTTACTTAGCGCGCACGGCGTTGACCAGGTGTTCCCGTAGCGTAAGCTAGCTTACGCAATACGAGAGAACCTCTCGTAAGAGAACGAATCGGTTACCTAACGTAACCTCGGTTCTCTCTAGATGAGGGAACGAGTATTGCGTTCCCGGCCGTGCTTGCGCCACTAGCGTTTCGCTTCATGCTACAGAATCAACGAACGAGCTGGGAGAGCGACCTTTATACACTGTAGCCACGCCCCTTTTGGCGGGCTGTGACGCAGTAAGCGAGCGCCGTCCGCTCATTGGCCGCGGACTCAGCGCCGCTCTCCCATAGGTTCGTGCATTCTCTCTGAGCGAACCAATGAGCCGCTAGCTAGCCCGCTCATGGTCTGCCTCAGAAGAGACTGCGTTGACAATGATTACAAAATTATGGAATAATTTTTTGGCTTCAACTTCTCAGCAAAGATGAATCTTTCCCGTAGCGTAAGCTAGCTTACGCAATACTCGTTCCCTCATCTAGAGAGAACCGAGGTTACGTTAGGTAACCGATTCGTTACCTAGCTACTTCCTATGACAAGACCCCTGTTCCAAGATGGCGGCGGTTTTGACGCATGCTTACAACCCCCAGGTGAGGTCTAGTGTATATGTCTATGGTTAACCATAACCTTTTAAATACTCGACCAAGTTCTGTTGCTCAGCAACGGGAAGAAACTCCTGTTACTTCAGTGCACAACCCGGTATCACGACAAGACGTGAAATAATCACGTTGGTCCACTTTGGAAAACGTGTAGATGTCACGGTTTAACTGTGATAGTTTAAACTCAAAACCATAAATAGGGCTATACTGCCCTCTTGTGTCAAATTATATTTCTATATTTATTTTTCCAACAAATAAAATCCAATAAACCCTTGAAGTCAACAGACTCAGTGGCTCAGTTGATAAAACGTTGGGCTTTAATCATAAAGACCTGGGTTCAAATCCCATTCTTGCTTACGTTAAATTGTTGTGATTATATCAAACAAAGTGGCCAAAACAACATTTCTCCAGCCGACAAGACTAATCACGTTGGTCCACTTTGGAAAATGGTTAGATGTCATGGTTTCACTCCCTCAAACGTGAAACTTTTAAACTTACCATAACGACCAATTGGTTTTGATTAAACCGAGAAAAATGGGATTTTGTTTTATTGACGATTACTGAGAAATTGTCTATTGTTTAAAATGCAAAAAAAAAAAAAAAAAAAAAAAAAAAAAAAAAACATTTATTATTTTCAAGGTGAAAAGGATTCATTTGCCTCGATCCACGCCGAAACAAAACGTCTAAATGTCACGTTTTTAATGAAGCAGCCTAATTAGTGACATAACGAATCCTAAAAATGTACATAAACCCAACCCCTGGGACAATCATTACATGTTGAAAAGAGGAAGAGTTGTTGTATAAGAGTACGTTTGTGAGTCAGCTCAAACTTTAGCATCCATCTTTTCACATGCAAAAGAAAGTCACTCAGTGTGCATCTCACACAAACACTCTGGGGACTTCAGATATTTATTTTACATCTTGTGAAAATGGCATTTATCCACCCCTTTAGAAACAGATCAAGTTATGACAACATTAGCTTTACTTATTAAAATAAGCCATTTTCATCCTTTTGATGTTGCACGATTCAACTAATTAAAAATTAAGTCAGTTTACTGTCATTTAAGTTTAAATGACTTAATCATCCATGTTGATTGTACTTAATTTAAGACAGTGTACTAAAATAAAATTTGATCATGGAACTTGACAAGAAAAAGCTTTCACAACAAGTGATCATTTCTGTTCATTTATTAAAAACAGGCAACATTACCAAAAGGTTATTTAAATACAAATCTTTATTTAGCATTTTAATCTTGATTTACAGTAATTGCTGTTCATTGTTCAGGTTTTAATACAGATGAAAATTAATGCAGTAGAAACACTTTAAAAAACACAATTTTAGTGCTTCGAAGAGTTAAAAATGAGTTGCATTAAAGAAAACATCTTGATGTCCTTTAAACAACTATCATTATTAGTAGGTTTTAACCTGATGGCGTTCCACTTTACTGGAATATTTTAAGTTAGAACAAATACAGTACAATGACACAAGCACATTACATTTTCAAGTTTATTGTTTTTTTTTTCTAAAGTACATTATTTGGCAAGAATAGAATGTTAGAATCTAGGGTGAAAAACAGTCATCACATGTAGAATTGGTTTAGTGCTGTTCTGAATTGTCTTGGATATCAATTGAAAATAAACCACGCCTGATAAACTCTGTTTTTTTTTTCTCTCATAATAGTTTGATTATCACCGTCGGTGTATGAGTGTATGAATGGGTGAATGTGAGGTAATATGTAAAGAGCTTTGGTGGCCATGGGTCTGTTGAAAGTGCAATATATTTCTATTTTCAATCCTATTTTCAATCAATTCACCAAGATTGACAAATACTGAACTAAATTGAGATTTACCTTCTCTGAATGATGTCAAATGTAGTTTAAGACACTCACATACGCACCATAAAACTCACACATGTGCAAGAAAGTGTGCAAGAATGATGAAAGTGATAAAGATAAAGGGGGTGTGTCCTGAACTGGAGGGGGCGGAGCCATGGAGATCATGTCCACACAGAGCGCGCTCCAACAGCAGGTGCGTCTCAGGTGTAATGCCTGCAACACACACACACATTACTGCAAAACTGACAAAACACTAATTTAACATACTAATTAAACTTTCTAAATATATAAATAATACTAAAATAACACTAATAATTGATAACAGGGATGTATTAGACTTGTATACAATTTTTTACACAAATTTGGGTCAAACAACCTCATCGCATATAGCCTATCTGAGTTTTTCTGTGACAACAATGTAGACAACACATGATCCTTCAGAAATCACTCTGATATGATGACATTTATGTTTCTTGAGAACAGTTGAACTGCTTCATATTTTTGTGGAAATAAGAAAGAAATAGAATAGAAAGCCCAAAATAACAGCATTTATTTAACATCTAAATCTTCAGTAACGTTATAAATGTATTTTCTGTACTTTTTGATCCATTTAATGCATCCTTGCTGAAACAGTAGCCTATTAATTTCTTTCAGAAAAATCTTTGTGACCCCAAACTTTTGTATGAGTCTGTCTGTATATCTGAGTCTCAAGCTATTATTTAGGGGTCTTTAGCCTTAATTTTTTGAAAACCACTGTCCTTTTTTATCTGTAAATCAATAATTCCCACCCATATATGCACCATTATTGATGAGTAGTGTCCTGTTTCCATCATTACACAATCAGTCGATATGCGCATGTCAGCTTGGAGCAAAATGAGGGCAAAAACATTTTTTCGTTTATTTACATGCAGGTTATTAAAAGTATTTCAGGACACGAATGAGTGAGAAACTCACTGTGTTGTGACCATTCCTCCCAGAGATGCTGAAGTTCCTCGTCATGTTCATGATCATGAGAGTGATCTGAGGTAAAACACATCGTCATCCAGCAAAAAAAAAAAAAAAAAAAAAAAAGATTAGCAAAATTTCACATTGCTGAACTTAAGGGATAGTTTACCCCAAAATTATATATATTTTTTCATCATTTACTCACCCTTCAGTTGTTCCAAACCTGTATCTTCAACTCCTATTCTCCAACACCTCTTCCTTCAACTCATATTCTTCAAAATATCTTCTTTTGAGTTCAGCAGAAGACAGGCATTCATACAGGTTAGGAACAATATGAGGGTAAGTAATGATACAATTTTTGAGTGAACTTTCCCTTTAACATTTACACAAATCTGACAGAATAAAAGATCCAATATTTTCATTGTGCTAAATGAAGGGTTAACATACAAGGCTTAAACTATAGTCCCAAATTTAAATACATGTTTGAGCTGTTTTAACTGAAAGCAACTTGCACTGATAAATCTTATAATATGTCAGTGTCATTGTTTTGTCTCAAGATGATCACCAGTAATGTTTTTTTTCCCCCCCAAGGCACGTCTAAATGCTACTTAATTGAACTAAGGCCTCCTAAAGCCTGTCAGTGAAACAGATGATAAATGCAGGGTTGAAGGGTAGCCACCGTCGCTGTGCTGGAACAGGAGCTGCCTCAGCTCCCTCAGGGCTCTGGTCAGGTTCTCCAGCTGGTCGTGGAGGTGGATGTTCTCCTCGATCAGTGCGTGGATGGTGTCCTGAAGCTCAAACGCTCGAGTACACACGGCCAGCAGCAGCACACACACACAAACACACACACAGCGCAGAGCCCGCGAGCGACGCATCCTCAATACGCACTCTCACACACACCTGCTGTCCTCACAACGACATCTTTTGTCACACACTCGCCGTAGAACTTTTGCTGGCTGCTCACACACACTCATCTGGCAGTCTAATTCTGTGAAACAGACAGAGTGAGAGAGAGAGTGAGAGAGAGCTCTACTTTATCCTGATCAATTCAATCATTGAGTGAACTCATGAACGCGCTCATAGATTATCCTGATGAAACACGATAAAACACTCCAGCTGCACTGCAGTATTAGCACATAAAACCAGCGAGAACCACAGGCTGTGTGTGGGTTTACGGTTTAGCAAGAGTTTATGACCAAAAACCATTAACTCATTCTCAATGACCAAAAAAGCTCACAAGTGTTGTTATAGTTAACTAAAATGATTACAAACTGTTTAGAGTGGGCTAAACTAAATTAAGACAAACAAAATAAAATGTAAACGATATGAAATTGATAAACTGAAAGTAAAACAGACATTTTTGGAAATGTTTCCTTATAAAACTACAAGGCTGTAGACATGTAAAATAATTAAAAATAAATAATTAAAATGACAAAAACACACAATTAAAACAAACTAAAATATAAAAATCTGAAAGTAAATGTTTATTCAATGTTAATAGATACTTATTAGTATATAAATAACACCACTCATTTGCTATTCCAATCAAATGAGATATGAGAGCTGCAGCAAAGATTTTTAAAGGGGTCATGAACTGGCTTTTTAATTTTTTTTATATTGTTGTCTGAGGTCAACTTATGACGTTCGCTTGGTTTTTACAAAAAAAAACATCAAAATAAATAAGTAATAGGTTATTTTCTACCCTAGTTTTGAGCCTAGCTCAAAAACGCTTGGTTTTTATGGGCTTGTGTCGCATTGAAGACTTAATGGGAACGCCCAATGCTGGGGATAACAGTTGTGCATATTATAATGAGTTTTTATTATAAATATTATATATATATTACAGATTATATTATAAATCTTCGTTAAAGCATTTAAATAAAAACTAACCAGAGACAAACATTAAAAGCTTGATTTTACCCAAAGGGTGATTCAAGTGAATAACAAACAAAAAGTTTATAATGACATGTAAATGTTTTTTTACATTACATTTACATGGCAATTTTGGGTGACCCGAGTTTTCTGTTGACTGGCTTTCAGACTTGGGAGAGCCAAAATGAATAACAAGGCCACTCATAGGACATCTCAGATGCATGTGCATCTATTATACTTAAAATTTGTCCATACACCCCTTCATGTAAAGAGAGGCACAGCAATATATGGATAAACATTTTACAGCAGCAATGTTTAGTGGATAGCACTACCATTAAATACTATTAAAAAAAAAAAAGAAAAAAAGTAATGGTAGTCAGAAAAACAGTGGCTTAATGCTTAATTACCTTGAAATTGAGTGTTGATTTAATGGGAAAATCCTGATAATCCCTTAAACAATCTGCTTTTAATCCAATCCCATAGACTAGGAAAACTTCAAACCACTTTTTCTCTTCAGGAAAAGTTTCTCTTCTATTCAAACTTGCTTCATAAGTACAGTGAAGTTCAAAGGTTAAACTCAGTGACTTTAATGTTTTGTGAGGGTAAACCAATTAAAAATGAGACCTGCAGGTAAAGGAAGTTTGACCAAAAGCATTTTATTAAGTCAGAAGCTATAAACGCAACTATTTATGAACTCTTGGGAGCCCTGGCGCGCTTCTTCTTCACCACTACAGGTTTCTGACTCCTCAGGATGGCGCTCACACGTCTCACAGCCGCCTGGAGGACAGAGACAGAACATCAGTCTCCTGCACAGCTGAAGTGCATTCATTCCATACTAGCAGTATGTTTTGAACTCATGCAGATTCATCTACTGTGGCGCTGTAGAGCTCTTCTGCATTACACAAACGCCAAACTAAAAGTTCAAAACTATTTCCCAGAGGGAAATTGTGTCCCATAACAAATGACTAAAGTAAACTCATGATAAATCCTTCATGCCTTTGTGCGGCCATGTAAACTCACCATGCGCAGGTCTCTCCTGTATTTATTTTTGCGGATGATGTTCCTCACGCTGGCGAGGGTGGCACGAGAGTTCTTGTTGATGGTGATCTTCTCGTATGAGGTGGCAGGTTTACGCTGACCTGAAACACATGCAACCTATAAGCTTAGTAAAAGAACACCAGCGGATGTGTAAAAAGATGATTCAGCGCAGATGAATGGTTTATTCCAGAGATAAATCACATTACATTGAGACCAATAGAATCTAATCCCAAAACAAATGTCTTATGCAACTACTGCGTCATACAAACAACTAGCATCTGAACGATTCTAATAAGCAACCTCATATTTTCTGGGGATTTAAAAGTTGGATTCTTGAAAAATAAAAGTCACCGTTGTCCATCAGCTTGTCAAAAACTAGCAGAGCCTCACTCACCTGCACGTTTCTTCAGGACGACGACCACACCTTTGCCATCAGCAGCCGGCTCGATGCCAACAGTCTTCTTATGAATGAGACCATTGAAGCGGAACGAATTCCTGGCTTTTAGGTTATTTGGTTCCTGACCATGAGAGAAAGAATATACAAGATTAGAAGAATTATAAATGTATAACAAAAACACTGGAAATGTTCAGCAGGACAACTAAAGAAGTGTTCAGACAGCAGAAGAGACACAAATGCCAATAATTAAACTGGATAAGATAGTAAAATTACACAAATTATAAGATAGCCAGGTTACGGCATTCCTCATTCCTAAGATATTAACAAAATCTCGTGTCAGGCCAGTAAATTACACTTCCGTTTACGCAGTCAAAACTGTCAGTTTTCCTACTCATGTTCATTTGGTATGCTGGATCACAGCAGCACAAGGAAATATTAAGACATTTTAGAGATGGAAACTCCTAAAGCAAAATCAGACTAGATAACAACTACATATGAAAGGATGGGACGGAAACAAACTAATTTTCTTAACTAATCTCTAAGCCTGCATCCATTCTCAAATCAGTATTTCTGCATTAGAACACAAACAATATCAGCTTAATAGTGTGAAAACTAAACCCATTAAATGGTTAGGTCACTTTAAATTGTCATCATTTACACACATGTTGTTCCAAACACTTAAGACTTTCGTTAATCTTCAGAACATAAAATGAAGATCATTTTAATGTAAAATTGACTCGCGGTGTTTCGAACGGCTGAAAATTTCTACTCACTGTGTTTCGGGAAGTATGAGGAGTCATTTCTAATATATAACGCATACATTTTAACAACTATAAGCTGGGTTGGTCAGAAGCAAAAGAGGATGAGGCAAAGATGACATCTATATATTTATAGAATTTGTGGAAAACGGTCTAGTGTCCGGAATACCGTGATGTCCAGAATGCAGTGAGTCTACGTTAATCTGAGAGATTTCGCCCCAGAAAGGAAGTAAAGAAATCATTTAAGCATTGCATGTGACTCCAGAAGTTTAACCTCAATTTTATGAAGGGATGTGAAAGCTTTACTCACGCAAAAAAACAAATTATCACTATATTTTCAAAATATTTATCTCCAATGCACGTTCACGCAACATCTGATCTTGTCAACAACACGTAGGTATTGGCTGCTCTTGTGAACACATATTAGAGATTGATATTTAAGGGTTCGGAACAACATGAGGATGAGTAATTAATGACAAAATTTTCATTTTATGTTTAATAATCCCAAAATGCCAGTCACATCAGCAGTGTGTAGCTGAACTGCAGTGGCTTACAGTGCTGTACGTCTGTTTGTTCCTCTTGATAAGGAAACTGGAGGTGTTCCTGATGACCATCCACTGCAGGTGGGACGATGCCATAGTGACTCCTGAATGAAACAAGGCAACAAATGAGAAGAAACAGTCTACAATTAGACATCTACAAAACCACGTAACCCAACATCCTATAATAAAACGATCATTTAGAAATAATACATACACGCACAAAAATACATTATTATACAGAAACACAATTTGCGCCTTTAATACTATCAAAACTCAACCTTTTAATGAAGCTACAGAGCTGCAAAACAGCAACAACAGGATACTTAACACAGGTAACGTTCAATATGAGAGAGATTTTTTTATTTATTTTTTTTGTTATCAGTCGATGCTGACATTAACATGTTTAGCGGTGTGGTGCTTGTCTCACTCACTGCAGGCCCCGCTAAGCAACACCAATAGCGTTTTTAATGAAATATCTTCCTCTTTATTTTCTCTACATCGAAGATTACAGCTCATAAGCAACTTATACACATTCGATGCCCTTATATGAACATTTAATGCTGAAATGTGCGTTATACAGTATTTAATCGAGCTTTGAAAAGTCACACACGACGACCACGTTACCTTTTCGGCAGAGGAAGAGAGAAGGAAAGGAATGAGTTCCAGTTCCGGCGGTTCTTACGTAGATTCTTACGCCTATACGAAGGATTAGTAATTTAGTCATTTACATTCGATTCAGAGTGTAGTAAATGAAAAAAATATATATATTTCAGATGTCTTTTCAAAAAGTCTCAGGAAAAGTTTTAAAAGCCTTTCTTTAAAAAAATGTTTTAAACAGAACTATATGTTTGCTGGACAGTGCGGATGAACATTAAGCCCGCGGACGCGGGTGAGGCAGTTTGAGTACGTCACACGATCTGTGTGTGCTCTTCGTCATTTTCATGCGTTCTTTAAACAACCACAACAACCCAGCTCTCCAAATGCATTATGATTATTATTTGAGGATTGTTAAACAATGTAAATGACAGCGGAGCCCAGATAGATAAGATTATTATTCGAATGATTCGAAATAACCTGTTAATCTTTATCAGCCAATGCTGCAGTGATGAAGAATGATGAAGATCAGGAGACTCTGGGAGAGAAACTGTATGATCTGATTTATCCTAAATACTCTGAGATGACACCTAAACTTACAGGTGACTATCTATCTATCTATCTATCTATCTATCTATCTATCTATCTATCTATCTATCTATCTATCTATCTATCTATCTATCTATCTATCTATCTATCTATCTATCTATCTATCTATCTATCTATCTATCTATCTATCTATCTATCTATCTATCTATTTAACTTAAGTCATGTCATATCTATCTATCTATCTATCTATCTATCTATCTATCTATCTATCTATCTATCTATCTATCTATCTTTTTAACTTAAGTCATGTCATGCAGGTATGCTGCTGGAGTTGCCTGTTTCTGTTGTGGCTCAGATGTTACATGATGAAGCTCTCCTGAATAAAGCATTGGAGAGAGCACTGACCGCTCTCACATCATCTGACCATAGGTATCACACAGCACTGCCACTTGACAAACAAACATACAACTACTTAAAATATTTCTAAATTAATATTAAATACTTTTTCACATATAGGTATAGTACATGGTGCATAACCTCTGTTGGATTCTCTTCCTAGTGAACCTGTGTCTCACACTGATGATGCGGTGTCTGTGTCCTCCGACTCTCTGGGTGAACAGCTGTATGACCTCATTGACCTCTACAACACTGGACATACACAGAAAATAACTGGTACATTTATTGACACTGCAAAAAAAAAAAAAAAAAAACACACACACACACACCAAATGTGGGAATTTAAAGTCTGTAACAATAGTAACATTGCTATGGCAACTGTGCAGGCATGTTATTGGAGCAGAAGAAGGAGGCGGTGCTTCAGCTGCTGTCGGATCATGTGCTCCTCGAGGAACGGGTCAAGATTGCCTTGAAAACCTTGCAGGAGTAGGTGTCTTTGAATTGTTTTTATTATCAGTGTCGGACAGATTTCAGAATTCACTTCATAGAGTTAAAATTTCAATGAATTAGAGAATGTTGAATTGTAATGAGAAATTGCAATTCCAAAACATCCAAAAAATGTAAAGAAAAAAAAAACACTGATTATTCTCAATTCAATTCTGAATGATGCCCTGATTATTAATGTTTGACAATCTCATGTTATACTAGCAAGAATGACTATAAAGTGTTAAATATGCTAGAAACAGATGTGCTCTATCTGCGGCATAGGCAGGGTGACGAGGCGACAGACGTGAGTGACGGCTCAGACCGAGAGGAAGTGGAATCCATTGGCGAGACACTTTTCAGTTTTGTGCATCAGTTAGACCCCGCCCACTCTGCTGACATCACAGGTGAGTTATCAAGCTCATTTAAATACAGGTTTCTTGATCGAGAGATGCTGCGTCCGAACTTGACTACTTCCCTACCATAAAGTATGCGGAAAACATATCGGACAGAGTAGTATGTCCGAATACATATTCAAAAAGCAGATGGCGAAAAGTACCCGGATGACCTGCTACTTCAATGGTCACTTTACTATCCCATGATGCAGAATGCAATTTTGGACGCAGGCAGCAAGTGTTTTTGTACACACTATGTGATATATATTAATGTGTAATCATGTGCAGGGATGCTACTGGAGATGGATTCTGGAACTCTGCGACAGATTCTGTCCGACCGGAGCATGTTGGAAGTTGCAGTTCAGAGAGCAAAAAGTGCACTGGTACTTCAACCAAATATACACACACATTCAGAGCTGCAGTTCATGCACTCCCTGTCGAAGGATGTGTTTGTGCTTTTAAGCTATTATATCGCTCACAACCATAACTTTGAGTTACAGAACTTTTAAAGGGACAGTTCACCAAAAAATGAAATTTATATCATCATTTACGCACCCTCAAGTTGTTCCAAACCTGTATGAGTTTCTTCAGTTGAACACAAAAGAAGATATTTTGAAGAATGTCTGTAATCAAACAGTTGATGATGGACCCCATTGACTTCTATATGATTTTTTTTGTCTTCTCCACACTGTGGAATTCATTCATGGGTGAACTATCCCTTTAAGTTTTAAGCTGGTAAATAATGAACAAGGAAGAGCTCAAGGAGTTTCCTGGACTGAATAATTAATAATCATTTTCTCTTTCCACAGGAGGGGGTTTTGAGCCCAACACACACACAAATGTCAGAATGAGGAATGGAATGACTTGAGGAACTCTCTACTTGGGACTTTTGGGCCCAAATTGCTGTACATTTTACATGTATATTTCAAAACTATGTTTACATGGACTTCTTTTCATGGATTATTTTTTTAGGATTTTTGCCACTTTTTATTGATAGGAATAGGGAAGATAAAATTACTGTGAAAGAAAAAGGGTGGAATTGCATCAGGAAAACAAACAGGCCGGATCTGAACCTGCATGAGAGACTAAGCTAGATGTGTCCGGACTCTAGAGCATCTGCACTAAACATTAGTTCATGGTTTCGGCATTCCAGGGGCGGCTGCACATTTACATTCTTCTGTTGATTTGTGTCGTATAAATCAGCTATAAAATAATATATGTCTGTAAATAAAGAATGAAGAGTTTCATACTCTAGTTTTGTATGAGATTCATGTAAATTCTACTAATATTACAGCCATGCAGATAATAAAGACATGATGAAATGCTTTTAAGTACACAGTTTTCAACTGTTTGGTTCGTCGGTTTGTCCTTTTTTAATGTAAAAAAAAAAAAATTGCTATCTGCTTTAGCTAGTCGATATTACCCAAAAACACAGTAGTAATTAAAAGTTTGGGGTCACTAAGATTACAAAAAAAAAATTGTATTACTTCAATTCAGCAAGGATTCATTAAATCGACTGCAAGTGACAGTAAAGACATTTATATTGTAAAATATTTCTATTTCAAATAAATGGTGTTTTATTTTACTTTCTATTAATCAAAGAATCCCCAAAAAATATTAACAACTGTTTTCAACATTGTTAATAATCAGACATTTTTCTTACTGTGTAAATCATCATATTAGAGTGATTTCTGAATGATCATGTGACACTGATGACTGGAGTAATAATACAGCTTTGATCAAAGGAATAAATTACATTTTAAATAAATTGTAATAATAGCTCACAATATAACTCTTTTTAACTATTTTGATCAAATATATGCAGCTTTGGTGAGCATGAGAGAATACATATATATAAAAATAAAAAAAATCCTCACCAACCCCAAACCTTTCAGTAATGGTTGTAGATGCGTGTTTAGTACTAATGTATCTACACTGTTTAAAAACTATTATGCAAATTACTTTATAATATTAAGCATGCATATATAAGCAGCTCATAGTAAAAGAGACAGAATGCTTCTACCTCTTTAAAGCGAAAAACCATTCTGAAGTATTAAAGAGCTCAAAAATATCTTTATTGTCACTTTATCAAGAATTGTACAGTCAATTTCTAAACACATTGGAAAAGTCTGAGCTTCCTTCAAACAGAGCTGACCTTTGGAATTACAAAACCCCGCTGTTACCATGGGAACAAGGACCCGGAACGAGCAAAGGAATAGCGGTGTGTGATTAAGAGACATGATGACGATCAATCAGAGAGCGAGATGAAGTCAGCGAAAAATAATGAGATATTTTATGAGCAAAACACACAAATGATCACAGGGATTTGGGTAAATCATAAAAATGTGTGATTCTTCGCTACTGGCAAAATCAAGGATTCGATCAGGAGATGGTAGAAGAGATTTGTTTAGCACATTATGGCGATGCGTACACAAACTCGCACTGATATACGGATCCTGTCCGGTCTCATTTAGACAGGAGGCTTAATAAATATCTAAAACATTCTGGTACGCTGCACTGTTCCCATGACAACAGGCCAGACCGCCCTCTAACACATGCATTGGCTGCCTTTAATCAGCAAGACACGCCCACATTTCCTCCCCACGCACGCACGCACGCACGCGTTCATACACACTCGCATACACCCTGCTGAAATGAGCAGACTACACTAAGGGAAATCAAACTACACAGGGCTAAAAATCGCAATATTGCACTTGTATTCACACTGCTCACGCTGAGGACGCCCCGCTGGTCCGTACAAACTCAGAGTTAGACCGCAACGGGTATGAGAAGTCTAGAATGACCGGAGTCTGATCCATTCGTTCCAACTTCAGCACAGATGGGAAAACCACAATTATTTTTTCACGGCGGGACAATGTTATTTGGGAGGCTGAGGGCTGCTAGTAGTCCAGGCAGAAAGCAAACTTCAGTCCGATCTGGTCTAGAAGCACAGATTGATCTAGAACTACAGCGATTCTGTTACTTCACTGTGGGGTATCCTCTCTGTCCCAAACGCCCAGGTCGAGCATGGCTGCTGGGAACAGACTGAAGAAGACAGAGAAAGACATTTGTGTCAGTTTCTTTATGTGACAACATCCACAACATTCACCCTAAAATGAAAACCAAGTCATCATTTACTCACCCTGGTGTTATTCTAATAAAGCCATATATCATTCTTTCTTTTATGGGCCACAAATTCATTTTTCTAAACAAATGTCCCTTTTTAAAGGAGCTGTATGTAAGAAATTTATTTCAAAATAATCATAAAATGGCCCTGATACGTCACTAGACATTAAGAATTTCAAATACTTATATCACTGACAACAGTAGTCCGGCCACGATATTGTCATTTATAAAGTGAAGTTGCAGCCCTTGACTGATGTTGATGTTGTCATGTTGTGTTTTGGTCTGATGCTCCACCCTCCACATATCTACCAATCACGAAGTCAGTAGTGTTGCAGCATCCCGGTTGCCAGCTCTGCTCTAGTTTCCACAGCTACAGATACAAACGTGTGGGATAACATTTTTTTTTTGGATCCTGCAACCTATTATCTGGTAACCTTGAGTCAGGGGGAGGGGGAGGGGATACACCGCTCTGCAGTAATTTGAAAGTGATTGCAGTACCAGTTTTGGTCACAATCTTACATACAGCTCCTTTAAGCTTTTTAAAAAAGACACAAAAATGTCACAGAATGAACCCATGCTTCACATGTAATTTTGAGGGAATACGAGAGGGTTTGGAATTGAATTTGACCTCAGCCGTTGATCTGTGCTCGACTGCGCATTCATGAGTCTATCAGCACCGCAGTTCAATTTGTGAGAAATCAAGATAATAAAAATGCGGCATGAAATACATCTCATGAACCCTCTTCTCTGAGGTGAATAGACCCATTTTGTTGGTCGCAATGAAGTTATGGTGTTCACATCTGTCAGACAAACGGAGTTCCAGTGCAGCAATACTCAGTGAAGAAAGAACACAGATACATTTTTAGGATTTTCTAGGCATTGTAATTCATGTTTTATTTTTGGTAAACTTGATTTCTCACAAATCGTCTCCAATAGAAGACCAACAGCCAAGGACAAGAATTTCATTAAATAATACATTCAATTTCTGTTGAAATTTCTGTTTTTCACTAAACCCTATACACGCATCGCATTCTATGACACTTTTGCATCTTTTTTAAGTCACTATTTGCTGCCATTATTTGGATAAGCACGAGCGGGTCATGCGGCATTAGAACAACACCAGGGTGGGTAAACGATGACTTTATTTTCATTTTATGGTGAACTATCTCTTGAAGGCAATACACTATAGGGAAAACAGCCAAAACACACATTTAAGTGTTTATTACACTATCTTTTTGCATCTGTAGATTTCAAAAACAAGACATATCTTTAAATGCTGTTTTCTCAAAATGAGTTTTTTCTCCTGCACTGAGCCAGAAATCTCCATTTCAGCAGCATCTTAGATCATATCTATATTCTACTTTACAGAGGAGTTTGTTCAAATATCATTCGCCTGATTTACATAACCTTTTCTTTCTATTCAAACATAAAACTGGTAATTAGAAACAATTGTCTTAATGTAATGTGATGAATAAACTAGGGAACTATGGTGATATCTATTAGTATTTATTTTTTGTTGCCTGCGGTAAATATTTCTGTTTAGATACAAATATAATTTTTTATGTTAATTTAGAAAATTTGCATTAACTAAATTTTACTGTTTTATTTGAAAATGCATTTTTTACAGTAAAAAAAACATATTTTTATAAAAATAAAAAAATAAAGTAAAAGTAAAATAAAGTTGAAATATCAAGAGCAAAAATGCAATAGAAAATAAACTGGCTATTGTTTTAAAATAAAATCGTATAAAAAAAAGAAAAAAACATTTTATTTCAGCTAGTAGCAAAAGCAACATTTTGTAATGTTTATTTATTTTATACTAATATTGTTTCAATTAACAAAAACGATTTTTGAATCATTTTAGTTTTAGTTAAAAAAAAAAATTCAAATAACATCCCTTGTGAATCCTACCTGTGCAAACTGGGAGGGGTTATAAAAGGTCACGCCCCCGGCAGGTGGAGCTGCTTGCGCTGGCGGCTGAGCGGGAACCTATGAGAACACACTTGTGGTTACCATAGGAACAGAAAAGCAACATCACCACCATGGATGCGGACGGCCATGTCCACTGAAAGTCATGATTAGCATGCAGCATGTGATTGGTTAATGTATGCATGCACCAAAAGGGGGCGGAGCCTCAATCTTCAGCACGCCTCTGAAAGCCCTTCCTATTGGCCATGTACTCAGTCAGGGCTGCTGATAACACAAAGGTGTCGTGCTGGAGGTGTGGCTGCAAGTGCGTGATGTTAGAGGCGTGCAGACAGCATGTGTGCTCATGTTTTCCTATGCAGCATTAGAAAGCACTGCATAGCACTGTTGTTTTACCATTGCAGTGTGTGGAGAAGGTGTGTGTTTCAGATAAGAACCAGCTGAAAGTACCTGATTTAAATGCTGACTCACTTCTCGAGATAGAGAACTCATTGAGCTAGAACGTGACAGCTAGAAGAGCAGGAATGAACGAAACAAACAAAAACACCACAAACCCAAATTAATCTCATGCATCGCTTAAATCACACATCTCTTGTCAATCATTACAATATGATTACATCACAAAAAAAGTGGTCTCCATGGCAACACCTCACTAGCATGTAGTCCTTTAACATGCGTTCTCACTCTCAAACACACTCGCACACACTCATGAACTTTGTGTCACCAGATCTCACATAATAATCAAAACCCATAATCATGGAATACAAGTAGAGAAGCAAGATCAAGTGTATGTGTGTGTTTCAGAAGCAGTAAGTATACATGTCAGCATATGTGTTGTTAAAATTATGTTAATCTGCATTAATGGGTGAAGGAGCAGGGCATGACAGAATGAAGTGGCTTTAAAGAAAAAGCTGAAAGAATGATCTGACCTCTCCAGACTGGGTTCCCTCCGGGCCGGGAGGCAAAGCATTCGGATTAAACATCTAGATGGAAAACACACAATCTTTATAGCGGATGTGTATTACATGCACATTTAGGTGTGAATGCATTTCTGTGAGATGGTAGTGCTGACATGTTATCTGATATTAGAATTCATTAAATAAATAAATGCCAATCAAGAAATCGTCAAGAACCAAATGTTAGTTGAAAAGCCTCAGTTGAATAAAATAAGTTGAGATGTCAAGAGCAAAAATGCAATATGAAATAAAGTGGCTCTATAAATAAATAAAATTAAAATAAAATAGCCAAATGCAAGAAAAAACAAACAAACTGGTGAGTAAATAAAATGTTAAAAAATAATTAATACAATTTATTTTATTTAAAGTAAATAAAATGTGAAAATCAATCAAATACATTTTATTTACCTTTCTGTTTTTATTTATTTTTATTACTCACCAAAGCAATATTAGCAAATCAAATGAAAGAGATACACAATGTCAACAACACAAAAGCTCAAAGAATGCTGTGCGGCTCGAATTTGCAAGAAAAATATGGCTAAACAAGTCCGGTTGTGATCAAACTGAATTCTGGACACAGTCTGTGTGTTTATATGTGGTGTGTGTTGCAGGGCAGATGTGTGTACCTGTGGCACGGTGGCACTAGTCTGCTGTGTGTTTTCACCACTGGCGTCTGGAATGCTTCCCTCCATCGGCTGCTGCTCACCTGGGGCTGAAAAGAGCAGTGTTAGACTTCACACATACATAGACTGATGCACATAAACACACTGATGTACACACACACACACACCTGCAGCTGGTGTAAAGAGGTTGGTTGGCATGGCCATGGGTGCGAGAGGAGCAAACAGGTCAGCAGGTGGTGGAACAGCAGCGGTGGGTTTAGATCCTCCACGACCAGGATTCAACACATCCACATAACGGCTCTTTGTGCCTAAAACAAACACACTTACTAAACAGCCAATAGAGTTTTGGTTGGGGGTGCGACAGATTTAAGATAGAGAGACTTCTTTTTAATAGCGTCTTTGGGTTTAAACCGCTTTAGCTCAAATATAAATAGATTTCAGAAGTTGGATTCATGCTTATTAATCATTTTAATTCATTTCAAAGAATTGCTTCATTGATTAGTCCCTGTGAACCATTTTATGTTATTAATATTAAAAATATAAAATATTCATAGATAAATGATGTTCTTTACTATGTTTTGTTGTATTGGTATATAACAAATATCATTCTTCTTGGTGTTCATTTAGTGTAAAACATGCCTTGAATATTTTTAAATAGGTTTTTACTATTTTAGTTTCATTTAAAAATGTATAAACATTGTATGGTATTTGGTTATTTTAGTATTTTACATACCAGTCTAATTTTTTATAAATATTTTGAATTTCTTCTTAATTTTAATCTAAAGTCTTCAACTCCCACCAGCTTCAACCGGATCCCGAGGGAGGCTGGAGATATTGAGTCTGAGTGGACCAGGTCTCTGGTGCCTGTAGAGGCGGCAATCCCCAGACCTGGAGGTAAGGAATGCCGTCAAGCTGAAGGAGTTCTATCAGGCCTGTCTGGCTCGTGGGACTCCTGAGGTAATTGACAGGTCTCAGCAGCCCAAGCAGACTGCAGCCCGGGTGGTTGTGGAGGCAAAGAAAAATTGGGCCTGCGAGGACTTTGGTGAGGCTATGGAGAAGGACTATCGGTTGGCCTTGAAGAGATTCTGGCAAACTGTCCCTTGCCTCAGGAGAGGGAAGCAGTGCCCTACCAACGCTGTTTACAGTGGAGGTGGGCGGCTGTTGACCTCAATTGGGGATGTCGTCAGGCCGTGGAAGGAATACTTAGAGGATCTCCTCAATCCCGCCGTCACGTCTTCCACTGAGGAAGCAGAAGCTGAGGGCTCAGAGATAAACTCGTCCATCACTCAAACAGAAGTCACAGTCAAGAAACTCCTCAGTGGCAAGGCACCGGGGGTGGATGAGATCCGCTCCAAATACCTCAAGTCTCTGGATGTTGTGGGGCTGTCTTGGTTGACACGGCTCTGCAGCATCGCGTGGTGGTTGGGACACTTCTCAGCCTGCCCGTAAAAGTCTATGCCAGGGTACTGGAGAGGAGAATACGGTCGATAATAGAACCTTGAATTCAGGAGAAACAGTGTGGTTTTCGTCCCAGCCATTGAGGGTGCTGGAGGGTTCATGGTAGGGGAGTGCGATATGACGATTTTTAATCGTGGACGATTAAAATGTCTCCACGATCTGCTTTTGAAGAAATATCGTAGTATCGTGTTACATTGCATTCTATCAGAACAGTTCTGCCGCCCCGTCTCAACTGTACAACGCGACGTAGCCTACACACGTTAATGAATAGGTACGGGACACTGCAATTCACAAAAGTTCATTATTTGCATAAGCCTTGCCGGTTAAACATTTAATTCACGCGCTGATGCGCTGTTCTAACGTGCGCTTTCCTGACCGCATATACCCCCGACAATCACAGGCACTAGAAGCATGTCAAACAGCACCTGAATACTGGACTAAGTTATCTTTCGAGTCTTATTATGCTAATACTGTTAAATACACACAATGTTTACATAAACAGGCTATGTCTAAAGTGAAAGCAAACATTTGAGAGAATATCTGGTGTAATATGCGTCTATATTAAACGCGTCGCGTGCTGGTCTAAAAGCGACAGGAATAAATAGTACTGCCGCTTGTCCTTAAAGGGATAATTCACAAAAAAAAAGAAAGAAAATCTGTCATTATTTACTCAATCTAATGTTGTTACAAACCTGTATTCATTTATTTCTTGTGCTGAACACAAAAGACGATTTTTTAATGTGGGTAACCAAACAGTTGCTGGTCCCCATTAACTTCCAGGAGAGAACCTATAAAAAACAGGGGGACCAGCAACTGTTCGGTTACACACATTATTCAAAATAACTTTAATTTTCAACAGAAGAAATAAACTTATTCGGGTTTAAAACATCTTGAGAGAGTAAATTAAGACCATTTTCATTTTCGAGGGAACTATCTCTTTAGTAAAAGAAAAAAAAAAACACAAGGAGAAAATCACTCACTGAGTGAGAACTTTAATAGTAGCTTTAATAAGAATCAATTTATTCAGTGAAGTCTATGTAGTGTTTTAATTTCATATTTGTTTAATTTAATTACTTTCTTCAATGCTACTGCTAAATACACCTACTGCATCTGAAAAAATAAAGCACTATTTATTTATTTAATTTGAATATTAATCTGTGTAATGTTTATCTTGTCTTATTTTTTTAATAACAAAGAAAATAATGACAAAGATTTTTATCTTCGCCACTGGCCTAAATGTATGCCTTTCTTTTTTCTTTTGTTACCTAAGGCTTTGTTTTTAACATAAGGACATTAGTTTGGCTGTAATGAACAGCCACTTGCAAAATATTAAAACCAACTTGAAAAAGAATGGTGATAAAAAACCGTGATCGTGATTTTCCTAAAAAAATCGTGATATGACATTTTTTCCATATCGCCCACCCCTAGTTCATGGTAGTTTGCCCAACCAAACCACATTGTGCTTTTGTGGATTTGGAGAAGGCATTCGACTGCGTTTCCTCTGTGGAGGGTGCTCCGGGAGTATGGGGTCCGGAGTTCTTTGCTAAGGGCTGCCCAGTCCCTGTATGACCGAAGTAGGAGCTTGGTTAGCATTGCCGGCAGTAAGTCAGACTTGTTCCCTATGCGTGTTGGACTCCGGCAGGGCTGTCCTTTGTCACCAGTTCTGTTCATAATTTTTATGGACAGAATTTCTAGGTGCAGCCAGGGGCCGGAGGGTGTCAGGTTTAGGGACCACACGATTGTCTCTACTTTGCGGATGACGTTGTTGTGCTGGCCCCTTCAGACCAGGACCTTCACTGGGACGGTTTGCAGCCGAGCAGCGCCTTCAAATCCGAGGCCATGGCCCTCAGTCAGAAAAAGGGTGACTTGCCCACTTCAGGTTGGTGGAGAGTTCCTGCCTCAAGTGGAGGAGTTTAGTTTCTTGGGGTTTTGTTCACGAGTGAGGGAAGGATGGAACGGGAGATTGACAGACGGATCGGTGCAGTTTCTGCAGTAATGTGGTCGATGTACCGGTCTGTTGTGGTGAAGAAGTTCTCGATTTACCGGTTAATCTATGTTCCTACTTTGAGCTTTGGGTCATGCAGGGGTGGTGATGGCGCAGTGGATAAGACACATGCCTTTGGTGTAAGAGACCCGGGTTCGAATCCACTGCGAGACACCAATGTGTCCCTGAGCAACACACTTAAGCCCTAGTTGCTCCAGAGGCGTGCGACCTCTGACTAATGGCGCTTTTCCATTACCAGTACCAGCTGGACTCGATTCAGCTCGCTTTTTATTCCGTTTTCCATTGCAGACATGACCGCCACAAATAGTACCCGGTCGTCATAGCGATGCCTTTCGTTCCTCGTTGCCCTATCAATCTCTCGCAGGATCCTGTCTTCGGCCACCAAACAAAGGAAAGTGCACCTCCTCGTTTAACCACGGCGTATTCTTCAGAGTTGCCATAATAATAGTAGTTAGTTCAGTAACTATCTCTGGCCAAACTATTTAAAAATAGCGGGGTTATTCTGGATACTCCATCTGGTGCATGTTATGATGACGCAGTGAATGGTGACGATTCTCTCTGACCAATCAGCAGTCGGCATTGTTTTCACGTGACATTTTAGTATCGCCTTAGCTCGTTCAGAACCTCGCCGGAGGTGGTACAAAAAATGCTAAGTAAATTAACCGGCCCCAGATAAGCAGAAGATGCTGGATGGATAGATTTTAATAATTCTGAAAGTTTTAGTAATTTTATGTGCTTTTGTCATTTGAATACATTTTTTTTATATATATTTCTATTTATTTTAGATTTCATTTTTTTTTAGATTTCATTTATATTTTTCCACAAATTTGTGAACTTCTTTTGAAGTTTTGAAATTTTACAACTTCTTTTATTTCAGTTCTATTTTGAGCCAAAGCAAAGGTTTTTAAATGTGATATTCAATTAAACTTTATTTTAGCTTTATTTCAATTCACTAATTATTTTTAGTAGTTTTAGTTCGCGACATCAGCAATGACCTTTTTGGTCCAAATTATGATTCCTCAAGAAAAATAACACCCTTTTATTTAATATATGAATTTATGCGTTTAATATCTATTCTGACTCCCCATGTGACTGGTGATATACCTGCTCTCCTGGAGAACATATTGACTGGTGGCCCCATCGCTGGACCCCCTGCTCCTGGTGGCCCCATCCCTAGGCTGCCCATCGGAGCTTTGGGGAAGCTGGTAGGTGGAGGGGGAGGGGGTTTGCTCTGAAACACAAACAAATTCCATCTTTCACAGTCATACATGCATGTAAGTTTACAGCATTTGAAATGCATGAACTAATTAATCTGCTGTACCTCTTCCTCCGGCTCATCTAGATTCACCCATTTCTGCTTCTTTTCATCCCAAACAATCTGAAAAATAAATGCAATCTCTTAATCAATGCCATGAAACAAGACGGGTATTGATAGAGAGCAGGAATATGTTGGAAGTATGTGCCTACAGTTTTGTTCTTGTCATCTGGAAGGTGCGCTTCATTCTTCCGTTTTGGATACAGCCAAGTCAGCCAGCCGCTGCCACCCGCTCCCTAATGAAGAAAGAAAACGTAATAAGACTATGCAAAATTCATTAGAATCATGAAAGATTTCCTAGTCCATATCCAGTAGGTCTCTGTATATGTTTATATGCAAGTATGTACCTTTTTGGGAGAGTCTTTCTTTGTCTTCTTGGATTCATCTTGTGGTGGAGCCTCTGGGATAGGTGGGGGAGGAGGAGAACCCTGATTGGCTAGCGAACTGCTGCGGTCCCGTCCAGAATGATTGGACGATTCTGACATAGTGCGAGACCGACGACCCGATGTCTGCAAATAAGAACAGAATCAGAGATGTAACACACAATGCAAGGTTAAAACTAAGTACTCTACTGATCAAAAGTTTGGGTGGGTAAGATTTTAAAAATGTTTTTGAAAGTCTCTTTCACTCCCCAAGGCAGCATTTATTTGATCGAAACAGTAATTTTGTGAAATATTTTTAAAGTTTAAAATAACCGTTTCCTGTTTCAATAGGTTTTCAAAATGTAATTTATTCCTGTAAATCAAAGCTGAATTTTTTAGCATTATTACTCCAGTCTTCAGTGTCACATGATCCTTCAGAAATCACTCTAATATGTTGATTTGCTGCTCAAACATTTCTGATTATTATCAATGTTGAAAACAATTGAGCTACTTCATTTTTTTTTTTTTGGAAACAGTGATACATTTTTTTAGGATTCTTTGAAGAAAAGAAAGTTCAAAAGAACAGCATTTATTTATATTTTTTATTACACGCATTTTATTATATGTATATTATTGTACGTATTTTTATATTTTTTATTTATACGTATTTTCGGTCACTTTTGATCACATTAATGCATCCTTGATGAATAAAGGTAATAATTTCTTGAAATAAAACTGTACATAATCTTACTATATACAGACCGACTGTACCATGTGTATCGATGATGACTGTGAAGTGGTTCTCGATCTTCTGCCTGGGCCCTAAAACAAACAACAACAGGAACCAGTTTAATACATTAAAATTCCATTAAAAAAAAAGTAACATAACTAGCTACTTTATGTAGGAGCAATGAAACAAATGTAACGCAGGGTGCAGGAAGTAAAGATGGACTAACAGCTGTTACATTTCAAAGTATTTCATGTCATGATAAATACAACTGAAAACCCAAGTAAACGTAAAAACTAAAGCAAACAATGTTTTACATTCCATAAAAAGTAATGATGCAAATTAATTAGCTACATTTTTGCAATGTAACATTCCTTTAAAAAGTAATAACAGCCAGAGTTAGTTGTAATAAATATGGAATTCTGGGTTTCTAGGTTATTATAACTCACCATGCGCGCCATTTCATCATAAAAGTCCTTCCCTTGTGGAGGGGGGCCACTGAATGTCGGCGATAACTGAGGAAACTGCTGAGGAGAGGAAGGGGCAGAGCCATGTTCAGAAGCATGCACCTGATGTTGCCCTCCCATGGGCATCTGATGTTGCCCTCCCATGGGCATCTGATGTTGCCCTCCTGGCGGCATCTGATGTTGCCCTCCTGGCGGCATCTGATGTTGCCCTCCTGGCGGCATCATTTCTGTAGAGTTGTACGTTGGCATTTGTGGGGGTATTTGCTGGGGAATTTGTGGGGGTATTTGCTGGGGCATGCGTGTGTACTGCTCATGTGTTTCAGGTTGGTACGTTGCCACAAAGTTTGTTTGTGGTGGCCCTGGGTAGAATGGAACACTTTCACTTGGAGGCGGGGCTTGCTGCGGAGGGACCGCCCCATCCTGAAGAATAGTAGGAGGGGCTAAAGGAGACAGTAAAATAGATGGTGAATGATAAAGGAATCAAAATAGATTCTTCTCAGGTTCACATTACACACTGAATCATACCTGGTGGCATGAGTTGAACACCACCTTGCGGCACAACGGAGGCCATGAGAGGATTGTGGGGATCAGGGGTCAGAGTTGAGGGGTCAGGTGGGCTGCAGTGGTCTTCTGAACTGGGCGTGCTACAGGGATAAAGTTGTGGGGTGCTGCGATCCGCACGGAAATTGATCACACCGTCCTGAATGGGACAATAACATGAATGTGATCAGAACATCTAATGTGATTTTTCTGAAAAAATAATGATTGCAATATATAATGCTGCAGGTTGGCTGTGCTTCTTTTGTAGGACTGCACAATTCAGTCAAAAATTTTGCAATTATATATTATTTATATATAATTATATTATATTGTATAATTTATATTGTATTCTTTTCACCAAGCCATATCACGATTTCGATTTTATTTAGATGAATCAACCCTATCTAGAATTATGCCATAAACTTAAAAAAGAAAATCTTTAATTTACTGGTACTATGCATGCAGGAATAGAGTATTACATTTTCATAATGTGCATCACTAGCATGGGGACTTTACTTTTAGATAAAAGAAAAGACACACACCTTGATCTGTCCATCCAGTTGTCTGAGATGCAGTAACCAATCAGGCTCTATAAACAACTCCTGCTCTGGTCTCTCCTTCAGCTGAGGGTCAAAAAACCTCAACCTCAGAGACATCTGTAAAGAGACACAGGAAGAAAGATTAGACACCAAAGAAATGCAAACGTAGAATTCATTGTCTTGGTTTATGTACCTGTATGAGCTGACTGATGAACACAGGCGAGTAGTACTCAGGTAGGTTCAACAGAGTGCGTGAAATGACCTCACAGTAATGGAAGGCTTGAGCACAGAGTCCCGACTCCGCCAGTCGACATGCGTAGATGAATTTGAACACCTGTGCAGGTCAAAGGGTAAAAGGTCATGACCTTCTTGGATTTGTTCAGAAGGTACAGATAGGTCCAGCATGCCTAATTAAAGAGGCCACAGAATGGTTTTTAATGGTTTCCTTTAGTATGTGTAACTTATCTGTGCATGAATGAGATCTGCAAAGTTACAAAGCTCATAATCTCACACAAAAGGGATTTATTCTATTTAACAGAGAACAATGCTCCAGACCTGCCTAAAATGCCTTGATCGAAGTCCAGATATTATGTCCATAAACGTCTGAGACATAATTTGAAATATTAGCAGAATGCCTGTCTAAATGCATAAGCAAAGAAGAGTATTGCTTCAGTGAACTGTAGTGTTGTTACCATGTCGCAATTATGTTAAGGGGCATTACATTTACACCACACAACTGAGGTGTTGGGCCAATCACAATGCATTGGGTTAAAAAACAGGAACTAAGTGTTTCAGACAGACTGGGAATATAGAGTTACTGCAAAAATGCACAGTATGTGAAACTTTTGGGGGTTTTTTTAACATTAAAGCATGTTAACTTATTCTAGTGCAATAAGTTAACATGCAATGGCTTTTTAAAATAGCAAAAACTTAAAATAAAGTAGTATTAGGGTAAAGTAATAACGAAAAAGACATTTAGAAAAAAAAAAAAAAATCAAACAAAATAATAAATAATACTAATTAAAAATATTAACAAATACTATAATAGTATGTTAATGATAATTTAAAAAAAAAGTTTTTGATAACGCCCCAACACGTTAGTGATGAAAACATCCCTAATCGAGTGAGTGCATGTGTAAGTGTTCATCTCACTTGGAAGTTGGGCAAAGAGAGGGCGTGAGAGCCAAGGGACTGGGCGTACTCGTACGATTCTGTACGCTGAATTGCCTCTGACGAGCAGAACTTCAAAAACGGCATGCTGATAGAGAGAAGAGAGAGAGAGAGAGAGATAATGGATGTTAATGCAAATAAATGTGTCCACTGTTTGCATGTATATCACTAATCAACTGTACGTGTCATTACACACCTGTGATTGGAGCTGATGAGGACCATCTTGGTGCTTTTCTTAGTATAAACACCAAAGCCCACCTGAGCCATCAGGTAACAGAAATGGGCTGCATCCACTAGACCTTTAGATGCTATAACAAACAGAAGATTGTTGACTACAGATCCAGTGCGGCACCCACAATATGCGTGTTCACCTTCATGACAATACGTTTATTTACCTAATGTGTCCCCCATGGTTGAAATGGTGCGGGTGTCAAGATCCAGAGTGTGTGTGAGGTTGGACAGCACCATGGCCAGATGAGGGCGCCAATCGCCCCATTTTTCATCTCCGCAACACTGCCAGAAAAAAAAAAGATGACTCACTTGAAGAAAAGAAATGTATACATGACTGTATTAACATCCACAAAGTCTCTCGTACAGTAGCAGCAGCCGGCATTCGTCCTGACATGAGCTGGTAAACCGTCTGAAGAGGGTCGTTAATAGGCAGGCTGTTGGCAAACCTGGCAACGACAAGAAGAACCACAATTTAAGCAAAAACTGTGTGTTGCTTTAAAAGCATAGGTTGGTGTAAGTGGAGGTGGTTTACCTGGTCATGACACGGGCGTGTGTTCTGTTGTCCATCTTACTAGCCAGTAACAGCGCATGTCCCCACAAGCCTTTCTTCATAGCAGACTCTAGAGCATCCTAACAAACATATACAAATTTCATACAAATTTTTCAAATGTCTTTCCACTTTTAACATATGGTTTTGTCAGTCTGGAAAACTCTCATCTAAAAACATAAGTATTGTTGAATTGATAAAAATTCAACAAACCAATGAAGAAATATATTACTTGCAATAATATTATTGTACTGTAAACTATTGTTTTAATTTAATAATTATAAAAATTGTATCATTATTCTTATTAATATTTTATAATTATTCAAAATCATATTTGTATGTATTATTATTTAAATGTTACAAAATGAAGGGAAAAAATATATAAGAAATATCCCTGTAAAAATAATAAATGAAGGTTACACTTTAGTTTAGGGTCCAATTCCCACTATTAACTAGTTGCTTATTAACACGCATATTACTAGGATATTGGCCGTTTATTAATACTTATAAAGCACATATTAATGCCTTATATGCCTAATACTGTCCCTCCCCATACCTAATTTTTTTACTGCTTATTAATACAAACTATTAATAAGCAGTAATTAGGAGTTAATAGCAAGTTAACAGTGAAAATTGGACCCTAATCTAAAGTGTGACATCATTTTATTTTACAGAACAGAAAAATTACTAAAAAAAAAAATACTAAAACACAGAAAAATCACAAGCATGTGCAACCGTAACTGGCCATAACCACAAATTAACATAATCTGAAGTCAAACAGGATATTTAACAAGAAACAATGTTGGCCACGACTTTCAACATTTGAAAAGGAAAGACATGTTTTGTCTTGCCTTCTTGCGGCCGAATAGTAGCAGTTCTCTGAAGCGCTCCGTCTCCTTGCCGACATTCTCGGGCACGCCCATGAAAGTGTCTGATAGGAGGGATATTGGCCCCGCCTCATCCGCTTCAGCATGCTCTATTGCCTCGTTGTTGAAGTCGATGAGATTAGCCTCATTGGGGGATTTTCCCGGCAACCAAACAGAGCGATGCTCTTTTAGCAACAGGTCAGCAATGTCCGTTCCCACTACAGTCTAAAACAAACAAAGCTCACAATTATTAATGGTTTCTATTACACTCATCACATGACTACATGCCAAATAAATATATAAATTAACATTAAATATTAATTTAACTGATCTCGAACTTGGGTTTGGACAAGCAACCAAACACGATTCACACTCTTAGTTAAGTTAAGGCCTGCACAACCACTCACCCCATTCTGGCGACACAGCAGCACAATGAACTCCCAGATGAGGAAGGCGGAGTCTTTGTCGATGAGGTCATCGTTCCGCAAACACTCTTGGGCTTTGTTCTGAGCAAACTTTATGACATCCACCTTATGAGTCTCCTCTCTGTTGACACAAACACACACGAAATGAAGACTGTTATTTGACTGTGTACGTGGCTTTGACAGTGTCAGACTATACACGTGTACACCTTTATTCAATAAATAAAGGATGATTCTTACTTGACGAGTGGGCCAGGGAATGAACGCATTTCTGCCTGCTCTGAAGAGTCCTGCAGAATCGTCTGGAAATAACATCACAGGCACGATATCAGATGCAAATAATTTCATTGAGCAATTATCATGGAGCTATTTATAACCAATCACAAAACTACACTCTGGAGGAGTGCTGGGAAATAATAATAATAATTCATTACATTTATATAGTGCTTTTCTAGGCACTGAAAGCACTTTACATACAACCCGAATTCCAGAAAAGTTGGGACGTTTTTTAAATTTGAATAAAATGAAAACTATACGACTTTCAAATCACATGAGCAAATATTTTATTCACAATAGAACATATATAATATAACAAATGTTTAAATGGAGAAATTTTACACTTTAGTCCACTAAATGAGCTCATTTCAAATTTGATGCCTGCTACAGGTCTCAAAATAGTTGGGACGGGGACAACAAATGGTTGAAAAAGCAAGAAATTTAGAAAGGATTCAGGTGGGAGAACATCTATAGCAACTAATTAAGTTGATATCAGGTCTGTAACATGATTAAAGGGATGTCTTAGAGAGGTAGAGTCTCTCAGAAGTAAAGATGGGCAGAGGCTCTCCAATCTGTGAAAGAGTGCGTAAAAAGATTGTGGAACACTTTAAAAACAGTGTTCCTCAACATCAAATTGCAAAGGCTTTGCAAATCTCATCATCTACAGTGCACAACATCATCAAAAGATTCAGAGAAACTGGAGAAATCTCTGTGCGTAAGGGACAAAGGCGAAGACCTTTATTGGATGCCCGTGGTCTTCGGGCCCTCAGACTACACTGCATCACTCATCGGCATGATTGTGTGAATGATATTACTAAATAGGCCCAGGAATACTTCCAGAAACCACTGTCGGTAAACACAATCCGCCGTGCCATCTCCAGATGCCAACTAAAGCTCTATCATGCAAAAAGGAAGCCATATGTGAACATGGTCCAGAAGCGCCGTCGTGTCCTGTGGGCCAAGGCTCATTTAAAATGGACTATTTCAAAGTGGAAAAGTATTCTATGGTCAAACGAGTCCAAATTTGACATTTTTGTTGGAAATCACGGACGCCGTGTCCTCCGGACAAAAGAAGAGGGAGACCTTCCATCGTGTTATCAGCGTTCAGTTCAAAAGCCAGCATCTCTGATGGTATGGGGGTGCATAAGTGCATACGGTATGGGCAGCTTGCATGTTTGGGAGGCACTATGAATGCTGAAAGCTATATAAAGGTTTTAGAGCAACATATGCTCCCCTCCAGACAACGTCTATTTCAGGGAAGGCCTTGTGTATTTCAGCAGGACAATGCAAAACCACATACTGCAGATATTACAACAGCATGGCTTCGTCGTAGAAGAGTCCGGGTTCTGAATTGGCCTTGCCTGCAGTCCAGATCTTTCACCTATAGAGAACATTTGGCGCATCATTAAACGAAAAATGCGTCAAAGGCGACCACGAACACTTCAGCAGCTGGAAACCTATATAAGGCAAGAATGGGACCAAATTCCAACACCAAAACTCCAGACACTCATAAACTCGATGCCCAGACGTCTTCATACTGTTTTGAAAAGAAGAGGAGATGTTGCACCATGGTAAACGTGTCCCCGTCCCAACTATTTTGAGACATGTAGCAGGCATCAAATTTGAAATGAGCTCATTTAGTGGATAAAAGTGTACAATTTCTCCGTTTAAACATTTGTTATGTTATCTATGTTCTATTGTGAATAAAATATTGGCTCATGTGATTTGAAAGTCGTATAGTTTTAATTTTATTCAAATTTAAAAAACGTCCCAACTTTTCTGGAATTCGGGTTGTAGAAGGGGGGATCTCTTGACCGCCCACCACACACCAGCTTATTGGTGGAGAGGAGACAGAATGATGAAGCCAATTAGTATGGAATTTTTTTTGAGTCAGGACCACGATTTAACGTCTCATTCAAAGGACGGTGCTCTTTGACTGTATAGTGTCCCCATCACTACACTGGGGTGTTAGGACCATAGACAGTAAAAGAAATGGCTAACGATACACCTAAAGTTACAGGGTATTCCACCATTTGGGGCATTAAGCTCATTTTTCACCGCCCCTCGAGTAAAACAATTGTTCCTTTACCGTTTAGGAAACCATTTAGCCGATCTCCAGGTATGGCGGTACCACTTTCACCATAGCTTAACGTAATTCATAGTATGGCAACAATACTAGGGGTGGAACAGTACACAGAAGTCACAGTTCAGTTCAGACATCACGGTTCGGTACGATTTCGGTAAAATGGAGTGAAAAGCAAATCAGAAATCTAGAAGGCATTTCTATAAATGTCTTATGCCTTTTATGTTTTAAATAAGTTTTATTAATAAAGACATAGAACCAGTTTATTTATTATAAATTAAACTAATAAAAAGATTAAAAAAAAAAACTTTGATATATATTTGGTAATTGTACCTGAATGAATTTAAAATGAATTTGCTATATTGCAGATCAATATATTTGTTTTCCTTAATTTTAATTAACCCTAACTTTATTCTCATCAGAATTATAAATAATTGATTTCCGTATAAAATAATAATACCAACACATTTGATTGTTTTTAATCAACGCATTACTTAAAAATAAACAGATTAGTGCCCTGTTTTGAGGACGAGAAATGAAAACCAATGCGATGTGATGAATGTCAAAAAGATGGAACTCTGTAACGGCCACCTTGTGTTAAGTATGTCATTTGTCAAACAATAATCAAAATGAGAAATAATCATTGAATACATTTTTTTTAGCTGCACCCATGGTTAAATTATTTCGAATATGGCGAAAATGTTTAAGATTAAATTTGACTACCTGTGCTACTTTTTTTTTTAAACAAAGTGTTGGATCAAGGACTACCCCAAGATATTTAAATTCAGATACTAAATCAAGTCCCACTCCATTCAGAAAGACATTTGATCTTATTATTTTAACAGTGTGTTTTGAGAAGCACATGCATACAGTTTTTCTAGTGTTCAGCATGAGTCATGAATCCTTAAAGTCCCTGTAAAGTCAAAATTAAGTATGTGTTCTGAGTCTGTCATACCACAGAAAAATGTGTTATTAGCCACCCAGCCAAATTTGAATGATAAAAAAAGCCGGCAAGTACATAAAATAAGCTATCAAAATCATGAAAAAATGAGCAGATTCTCTGCTCTCAAACGCTGGGGGCGTGTCCGCTGGCTGCGCTGAAACCACGCCCACTAGCGGGAAAGCTGTTGACGGTGATATTAGCTGATTAGCTTTTGGAGACGGGAGGATGAACACTGAGGCGGGAGATCGTCGTTTCGGCCCCGTTCACCAGTAACAGCGGATTATCAGTGAATCCCAGTTGTCTCTGAAGAAAGTTTATAAAACGATCCAGTGTAAAATGATCACTACAGAGGCGGGTGTTGGGGGTGATCCTCAGCTTTTCATCAACAAGGTTGGCTCTCTAAAAACCTCTTCTTGATGTGATCGTTTTTAGGGGAATTTAAATGAAGATACCGATCTGTTTTGTACATGATCGCATCCAGGTAGTAGCCCATGCATGTCCGTGTCGAAGGCATAGCTAGCTAGAAAACTGTAGGCTCAGCTGTAGTAACTAATAGTACTGACAGACACTCGCGATTGAGCGGTGAATGCGAATGTGCTCAGGGAGTGTGTGTGGAGAGGGGGAGATCAGACTCTGTGCGTCATCAAATAGGGGGGTGTCCAGCAGCTCATGGGTTCCAGTGCGTCACGGAGCCCTGTTTTAGCCCCGCCTAATTAATCCGTAAAATTGCAATGGTGAAAAACTGTTTAACGGTCTAACTCCACATTTCAGTACTTCACAGTTCACAGTCTTTGTAATATGTTTTAGCAATACATATGTAACATTTATAATGTGTTTAGAACTTTTTTGTAGAATTGCCTTTACAGGGACTTTAACCTTCCTGCACATAAACCAAAGCCGCTGTAAGATCAGCAGCTGCTTGTTGGATGGTTAATTAACTAGATAAACAAGTTGTTTTTAGAATTAATGTCCTGGAAAAATGCTTGAAATCATTAGATACGAGTAAGTACTTGCAATTGATGATTTATATGTCAGGGAATTCACACTCTGTTCCAGTTGTTACCTCCATGCTGTGGATTTCCACAAGTGTGGGCTGACCAGCAGAGGGCAGATTGGGTTGGACAAGGATCAGTTGACCAGCCGGACCAAACCGAGCACAGCGGTGTGGAATAGAATACTTCTCTGGAGTCAACGGCCTTGGAGGAGCTGAAAAAAAGGAAAAAAGGGTGAGAGAAAGACACAGAGGAAGAAAGGAAGCTTCTATTAATGGTAGAGCATGTGGATGTGAATTTCATGCTTTTTGTATTTTAGTGATACAGGGAATGCTGGGAAACACTTTTTCGTTAAATAAAACCATATTCCTTACTTGAAATAAAGCAACATTTCTCAATTTTGTTGAAGTATTAAAATATACTAAAAGTATATAGAAAAAAATAATAAAATAACAAAAACACAAAACAGTTACAAAAAAAAAATAATAATAATAATAATAATAATAATAAAAATACTAACAAAAACTAATAGTATATAAATAATTCTAAAATACCACTGTGTCAAGCAATTAACCTCTAAACTACATAAATGAGTGGTATTTTATAGCAAGTTTTGTACCTAAAACACAGAAACTGAAAAGAAAATCCCAATATTAATTGCAACATTATGGTGGACTTATGGCAAGCTTATGATGACTGCTTTGTGTTTGTGTGTAATACTTACGCTGATCTGTGGCAGTCCAGGTGTTGTCAGCAGGGTTGTAAGGAATCTGACTGTAATTTGCAGTATCTGAGGGGTTAGTATACTGGCTGTAGGTGTAATCCACTGGAAGAGTGGTCCCAGTGGTATCATAGGCTGCACTGACCAAGTCTGGTTGACTTCTGTACACCTGACTCTGCAGAAAGAAGAAATTTGTTACATACATTATGCAGATACACACATTAAACCACACCTAAACCACACAAACACAGACCTGCTGTGACCGTGAACTGAAGCTACTGCGCCGACTGTGTGATGAATGTACACTGTGCGCTGATTGTTCACTGTGAACCGAACGGCGGTCAAATTCATCAGCGTACGGGTCACGCCGGCGGCTGTCATCATCAAAGCTGGAGTCATAACCAGGGTAATACCGCCATGGATCATCATACCCCTCTCGTCCCCTGGTAATGATTACAATGAAAACTCAGTTAGAGATGTGTTAGCATGTAAAAAGAGATATAATGTAAGGGAGTGTACCTGTTTTGATATTGTTGGTTGTAATATGCCTCTCCTTTTCTGTAGCCATCAAGATCATAGTACCAGCCATATGTCGGATCATAGTAGGCTTTATAGCGTGGATCATAAGCAGCATTTGGATCATACCACCTGCTCTTATCTGCATACACAAACAAACACCCATAAGAAAAAAGTAGAAACACCACATTCAGCCCTTGGATGCATAGAGAGCAGCTGTCTGTAGTGCAGAACAGTCTTTACCTCCATAGGCATCATACTGTCTCTTATAGTAGTTTGCATAGTATTCGTCATAGGCACTACGGCTGGATCTAGAAAGGTCTTCTTGATACCCCTGTCTAAGATCAAAAATTAGAGAGAAAGACAAGGGAATCATGTTACTGATTGTCAAAAACAGATTTCAGAATGCTTTAAAACCAGGGCTTTTGGTGCAACCCAGGTCTGATGTTATCACTGGTTTTGGGATTCCACCAAACCACATCAGACACTAGGTCTGATTGAAACATTGGTCTATGTTTGGTCTAAGCGGAGTGCTCAAAAGCCATCCTGAGAACCCAAAAGTGGACAGAGATCTGCAGGGTCAGGGGGAAGAAACAAACTCGGATTGCAACCAAGCAAATTGAACTAAGTGTAAAAACACTCTTTCACCTGGAGTTGGGTCTGTCAGAGTATTGGCTGGTTCTAGAACTCGGCCTCTCTGGTTGGCGCTCAGCCTCCCGGTATCCAGGATTTTGACCATCATACCAGGCATATCGAGGATCTCTACGGTAGGGATCATCCTACAAAATCAAAATAAACGGGACTAAAGTAAGGATATTTTAAGAAGTCAAGTTGGTACAAGGTGTGCTAGCATTTAGAAGCTTCAATAGAAAGGGTAGAAACACATTAGATAACACTGCACCTGATAGTAGTTTTGAGATCTAGGATCTATAGGGTACTGGGGTGGGTACGGCAACCTTCCATCATGGTACTCAGGGTAGGCTCCTGGGTAGTATCCCGCATAGCCCGGAGCAGGGGGAATCGCAGAAGGAGCCCCATAACCTGACTGACCACCTAGAGATGAAGGAGGTCTTTGCGGTTCCTGAAGTGGCTGGGGGGCATAGTTTCCAGATTGGGGTGGGTAAGATAACGGTGGGGCAGATCCAGGTCCAGTAGGAGGGGCACCAGGATGAGTTGGAGGGACCTGTGGAGGAAGCTGGTGTTGAGCTGGAGGTGGATATGGAGGTTGGGAGGTGCGAGTTGGATCATTGTCGGGATGGTTACTGGAGGGTCGTGGGGGGTTAGAGATCTGCTGAAGGGGCAGAGCCTCGCTGTCAGACTGCCCACCAAGCTGTGCATCTTTGGTGACCTGCAGGTAAAAGCCAGGTGTGTTATTCACCAAGCCCGCAGGATGAGCTTTTTGAGACACCGCGGGTACTGATGTAACCTGATTTGTGGACTGTGGTTGATGCATAGAAAAATCAAGTAACTCATAATTTGAAGGTTGATTGTGATTAGTGGCGGCAGCAGCAGAAGGCGGAGCTTGAGAAATAGAAGGCAGAAAAGATTGGGCATCATCTCTAAGAGACTGGGCCCTTGAGAGAACAGGTCGGGCTACTTGAACAGAGGGCTGAACATCTTGGGCCTCTCGTGCTAGATTCAAGAGGTCTTGAGTGGAAGAAGGGTTGAAGTTTACTGGTGTCTGAGAAAAAAGAGGCTGCAGCTGATTTGTTGGAGGAGAAATCTGAGGCATTTGACTGATCACAGAAGACTGAACAGGTGTTGCTGTCTCTTGAGGACTTTTCTGATTTAAAGGTTGCGAGAGGTTTGTAGAGGAAACCAAACTGTAATTAGAGGAAGGTGGCGCAATCAACACAGGCTGGTTCAGAGCCTCTACGGGAGGTGAAGTTACTAGCAAGGAGGCATATCCTAAACTTGCCTGAGGCATTGAGTCTGGCGGAATCTCTAGGTTTTCAGAGGGAGGTTGTGGATCTGGCTTAGCTGAATGTAAATCAAGAGGGCCATCCTCAGGTGGCTGGATGACTTCAGATGGATGTGCTGGAACAAATGTTGCAGCCAAAGAGGGTGCTGCAGGGGCTAACAGTATGTTAGCACCTAGACTGGCAGTGTCATTTTGAGCCCAGAGTGTAGTAGCGGGACTCTCAATGGGGCGTCGTGCTCCCTGAGCCCGAGATGAGGGTCTGCGTTCCGAGAGGTAAATGGTCTCCAAGTTGTCTGGGGGTTGTTCTAAGTTGCCATGCTGCACATCACTTCCACCCTTTTCCATTACCATACGTGCACGATCAACCTCAGCAGGTCGAACTCCTACACCGTGTGATCGGACAGGCTCAAAGGAGGAATTTGCACTTGCCTGGAACACACCAACTGGTTTAGGTGGGCTAGGAGTTGGGAAAGTAGCACTTGCCTCTGCAGCTGGGTTGGAGTCTATTTGTTCAAAGTATCCACCAGTGGAGGAATGCAAAGGAGGGTGATCTGGTGGCCGGGGACTCTCCTGTTGGATGAACGTCCCCACTACACCTTGCTGTCGCCGCGGGATGTGGCCACTGCTGTGAGGACCATGTCCACTGCTGTGACTGACGTTGCTGTAGCTGGATGAGACACTTGCAGAGCGGGCAAGATGAGGAGCAGAGTCAGGTGTCTCCAAGTTAGCCCCCCCCTCAAAGGCATGGCTTGAGGGTGGCTCATTAGGCAGCACTTCCTGGTTTGGAACACATTCCAGATTCTCCACCGAATCACATGGCCCTGCCCCAGCTCGAATGTTACCACTGTCATTCAAATACGGACCGGAGAACTCAGTCATCGAATGGAGAGGGTGAAGAATCCCATTTACACGCCCCTCTCCTGACAGTGTTTCTTCATTTTCAACATCATTTCCCCCAAAGAACATTGAGAGAGTTCCAGAGTCACTGGGGACTTCAGAGTAGGGGACAGGGCAGGCACGCTGAGACTGATCCTGGGGACTCTGATTGAACCATGGCTCTGAGGGTCCACCTGACTGACTGAAATAATTCTGAGCAGGGAAGTGGGAGTTCTGTTGCAGAGTTGCACAGGGCCCAATCACATTCGGTTGAGCAAACTGACCTTGATACTGAGATGCTGTCAAAGGTGGGGCTGTGTGGGGAGAGGGAGCAGAGGGTGGGGCTGTATGGGGAGAAGGGACAGAGGGTGGGGCTATGTGGGGAGAGGGGACAGAGGGTGGGACTTGAGCTTGGAAATGCTGAGATGGGTGATCACTGGTTGGCTGAAAGTAGTTTTGAACGGAAGGTGGACGGCTTCCATGGTCAGGAACCCAGTGAGAGGGTAGGGGAGGCGTTGGCTGAGATTGAAAAGGAGTCTGGGATTGAACTGGAGGTGTTGGGGCAGTGGAGGGTTGATGTGATGGACTAGAACTGAAAGGAGGAGCAGGGTTAGGCAACTGTGCAATATAGGGCATTGATTCTTGTGAATTAAAGTATCCTGGTTCTGCAGGAGGAGGGTTGGAGCTTGGTGATGGCTCTAGGGGAACAGGTTGCGGTGTAAAAATTCTTGGTGGTGGGCCAGGAGAGGCTGCCTGCGCTGTTCCTGGAGGCGGCCCTTGTAGTGGAGCCATCGAGTTGAACCCTGGCAGGGGAGGGCCTTGCATGGGAAGTGGGTTGCTGTTTGTGGGTGGAGCTTGGCTGCCCCCTGCCATGGGCAAAAAGCTTTGTCTCCCAAAGGCAAAAGGATCTGTCACTGGCTGGGTGGGTGGGGTAGCCTGTGTCATAGCAGCTGCAGCCACATGTTTGTGGGGTCTGTTTCTTCTGAAGGCATTGGGGCCACCGGAGGAAGGCGGGGGTCCACTGGCTCCAGGAGGGGCTGCCCGAGGAGAAGGCTGCATCTTTTACACTCACAGGTCTCCAAAGTGTCTTTACTTACTGGAGATCTCACTATAACAGAAAAACACAGATAAATGTCATATCTTGGTGCAAAGATTGTATGGTTACACCACAGGGTTTCCCCGTTATCAATATGCATCATAAGAAAACATATCCAAAGTTCAGCTGCGCAACTAAAATAACAATGAGCATTCTGCTTTACACATCATGCATGCAGTCTATACTGTATAAGAACATAAAAAGGTGTCACTAGTGCACACAAACATAGCACTTCACCCATTCATGAAGAGGGAATTCACATGTACGTAAATAGTGTCGATTTTGATTTCATGCTGACTTTATACACAAGTTTCTTCTCTTGAACAAAAATATCATCACACCATCTAGGCCTAATTTTCATAAGCCTTAGGATGAGCAGGTGTGACTGTGAAGTCAGCTGTACTCTACTATGTTGGCATATAAACAGTCACAACACTCAGAAACCAGATATCAGACACACTGTGGGCCGGGTGTTAGAAAGAAATGTGCATTAAGTTACATTGAACTTTGAAACCTGTCAGACATTTCTTAAAGCAGGGGGCCTCACCTCTACAAGTGGATAGTTAAATCGACAACCGTAAAGGTTTATAAGTTTATAAAAATACAATGTTTATTATTAAACAACAATGTAAACACTACACGCTATCATAGCTTTAGTGAACTGTCTAAACCTACGTCATAGTGACAAACAGCATTGGACAAATGTTTGGGCACTCTTACTGTAACGTACTGAATATAATGTTTCCCATGATCTTTGAAACCTTTTGATTTAAAAGCTGATGCATAAATGCTTTAAATTAATTTGCTATAACTTTTGAAAACAGTTTATTATTCAAAGGTTTCTTAAGCACTAAATCAGCATATTATAATGATGACTTTTCAATTTTCAAAGACATTTCAACTTGGAATTGTGGAATTCTAATTGACAATATTTAAAAAAAAAAAATCCATTACAAAAACGTTATTTTAAATTAAAAATTATATTTCAAAATATTACTCCATAACTGTGTTTTTGATCAAATAAATGCCCCAAACTTTTGAACACTACTAGTGTATTTGCACTTGCATGAATGTCTTTACAAAGCTCTTTGCAAAGCTGGAATCTAAGCAATTGAAGAAGCTCAAATATATGGTGATTTTGATTTGTTAACTTTTGTAACATAACATTATAGTTACTTCACATACGGATGTAGCATATGTGTGTCGTTTCATACTTTTGATATAAAACATGGGAAATAGTAATAATCAGGAATGAGTAGGTGTCCAAACAGTGATACTGTCTCTGCTTACAATTTTAACCTTTATGGAACACAAAGATATAACACTGCATATGGAAGTTAACGATACTGCAGCAAGATAAGGAGGACAGTGGAATTTCTGGAGCCCAAGGGATGATAATTCAGATGTTAAGGTTACGGATGACAGTCTTAATTGTGTTGCCACATAGTGGACTACTTTTCTTAGTCATTTACAGGCCCAGATGGAATCTGCTGACTTTTTGTTCTGTCTGCACTGATTTTGACATGTAATGACAGCATCATAGTCATATTATCCTAAATGTTTTTAATCAAACACATGCAAGGTTAGATAATATATAATGACAGGTGTCAGGTTCCATCGAGTGACTGAAAATTTGTCATATATTTACATTTATATTTTACATTAATTTATACTGCATTATATCCGGCTCTAATGCGGACACGTATAGCGTTGGATTGGATTTACCCACTGATGTCACATCCTGCTCTTTAATTCCTGTCTCTTCAACTAGATCAGCAAATGCAGATAAGAGAGGTCTTGTACTAAAGTATTTTAAACAAACAAAAATAAAGACATTGTGATGATGTGGATCATGGTTCAGAGTAGAATGAGTAGGCAATAAAGTCAAAACAAAACACACACACGATGAACTTACAGCAGTGTAAAGCAAGCAAGGCAAAACAAATATAAAAAAAGCAGTAACGTTAGCTAAAACACAACATAACGAATCAATAGAACCTGCAAATTAAAATACGCACCCTGATAGAGATTAAATGGACATGTCACGAAAAGAAACACAAAATAATAAACATAAAAAATGTAAATAAGAGGATGCGAAGAATTACAGATGACAGCTGACTGGGCCACTAGCCGTTAGCATGCTAACAATTCTATTTAATCCCTCGAAACATAGGACTCTCTAAGACCAAACATACAGCTCCACATGGGATCCCTTACCTGTTATCTTCCAGTCGAGATGCCCAGATACAAACAAAACTTGATAAGAGTGCGGCTGAAGCTGAGATTCTCAAAAAAGTGCAGGACACAGCGGCTGACACTTATCCGCCATCTTGGCCGAGCGCGTCCTGCTTGGCTACGTGTACATGTGACGTCAGGAATAGTTCCCGTTGGCCCCGCCCCATTCACGATAAAAAAAAAACCATAAAATATTGCATGGCCACCACAATCTGATCAATGTGGGCTGTGATATTTGTTAAAAACAGACAGTAATAAAATTATGCTATTAAAAGTTTACAGTACCGTTATTACGAAGACATGATGGACAGACTGGCCTATAGCTAAATACCGCCCCCTCTTTGTGTCGGAGTGTAATTGAGGATTTAAAGAGATTAAAAAAAAAGTATTTTCGTTTATTCACCCTCATGTTGTTACAAACATGTATGAGTTTCTTTCTTTTTGATTACAAAAGAAGATATTTAGAAGAATACACCCACAAGACACAAGACAAGACAAGACACCCACTGACTTCAATACTATTGGAAATCAGTTGGTATCGTCAACTGTCTGGTTACCAACATTCTTCTAAATATCTTCTTTTGTGCTCAACGGAAGAAAGAAACTCAGGTCTGGAACAACTTGAGGGTAAGTAAGTGATGACAAAACTTTCATTTTTGGGTGAACTAACCCTAATATTGCACATAAATAAAGTGGGCAGGCTTCAAAATTTATTTAGATGCACAACACAATTAAGAAATATTTCTCTAAAATAAGTTCTATACTGTCAAAACACCAGGTTTTATGTCTGACATAGTCACAAACTTTTATCTATCTTTTTCGATTACTTTATCAAAGATGGATTTTAGAGGATAAAGAGGATTTCAAACTTATTTTTTAACAATCTTTATCAAAAATATATTATTACTTGTTATATTTTAATCAAACTGAGTAAATGACTCGAAATTTTTTAAATTTCCCTCTATGAAATCTTCCAAATGAAGTTTCATTTATGAAATGCAAGTAAAATACCAGTTCTTCATCATTTGTTTAATTCAGTTTCTAAACCTGAAATTGGTAGGTATTTAACAGGCATGATCAGATACAAGTAGCTAATTTTCTTAATTGGTGTTTCGCTTTTAACATAACACTCCCAATTTTTTTTTACCAAATAAATAATAATACAAAACAAGTCAGAAAAGTTTTTACACAATCTGAAATATTTGGAAAAACCTTGCAGGGACTGCAACAGCTTTAACATAACTAGTATTAAATGTAGCCTATACATTACACAAACTAAAATAAGGGAAGGGGGGGGGGGGGGGGGATTTAAGCATGCAGCAGAAAACATGAGATTTGCATTAAATACCAGGAGAAAGTAAGCATGTACAGAAAATATACAAAATATACTTAGTAGAGGTCCTGGGTAAGATTTGCACTTCATTTAGCGGAAAATATCTCAACTGTTATGGACTAATATGACCCCATTGAACAACATGTGATGTGTGCCAAAATCTCTAACCGGGACGAAAGTCCTGAAAATGACCACAATAGGTGACACTTATATCACAATACAAGTGAAAGGAACATTTATTTTTATTTTTATAGAAATTCTCATACATTTCTACCAGTTTAATCTTCATATTAAGAGAAATACCTTTTGTATTACACTTTATCTTAAAAATTAAATATGCAAATTAGGCAATATCTCATCATTGAATACGCGTACATACAACCTCTTGAAGCTACAGATTTTCTGAGGTGATCACAATGTTCACAATGACCATGTAGTGTAAGTGTTATACCTTTCTCACCAATGCCGTGAAGTAGATAATGATTGCGTGTGTTTGCGGGTATGAAATGCCAAAGCTGACTTAATTAAAAATAAATACATAAATAAATATACGAAGAGATATGAGATATTGCCTATTTTTAGACAAAGTGTAATACAAAAAGTATTTCTCTTAATATGAAGATTAATCTGTTTTTGAAATTTATGAGGATATCTATAAAGGGAAGAAAAAGTCCCATTCACCTGTGGTGCCATTATAGTGTCACCTATTGTGGTCATTTTCAGGACTTTCGTCCCGGTTAGAGAATTTTGCACACATACGTTGTTCAATGGAGTCATATTAGTCTATAAGAGTTGAGATATTCTCCACTAAATAAAGTGCACACAAATCTTACCCAGGACCTCTACTAACAAGACAAAATGCACACATCTGAAAGTAAACACAAGACAAGGTTCATTTAGAATCTTTTTTTTAATTTTTGCATTTATCTAGATGGATATTTTAACAAAATGTATAAAACCAACAGAGGGTAAAGCAAACTAAGATGTCCGAAAACACAGAAATAAACAAACACATCATTCTAAAACTATAATAAATAGTGAAACATCAAAGCAGGATTCTATGACGGGTTTTGCATTTTTGTTTGCATAAAGAAACACTCCCGATTCAGGAAGCGTCTGAATTACACACATACACATACCTACCTACGTCTAATGATAGCCCCTGTTTTGGTCCAGTAATCATGAAAGGATCTCTCATATCAGGCGTAACGTTTGTACAGAGATCCTGTGTTTACAGTAGTGTACCTTGAGCTGCAACCGCTGATTTTGGTCACTATATTGGGCCTGAATCACTATGTGAACGCAAACAAGAGTATATATTGTTCTGTATCTATGTGTTGGTGTGCATGTATGTATACAGACATTTGTGTATAAGCATTTAGTCTATATCCAGGTCGCTGTCTGAATCGGTAGGGTGAGTGACAGCGGCATTTCGAATAGACGAGTGTGTGGTTGGCTGGTTGTATTTCTCTGGAAGAAGGCCGAATTCCTGCAGCAGAGCTTCGACGTCTGTGGCGTAGAAATCATCTCCAAGCTGATCGGACACACGCACCAGATTCCCCACCAGCTCTCCTCCGCGGTACAGCAGCAGCGCCGGAAGAGCTGAACTGCGGAAGAGAGCGCTAGTGCCGACCGCAGAGCCGCGCACACGGCAGAACTTCACCTGCGGGTCACACAGAGGAACAGAGAAATGAGCAGAAGCCTTCCTCGTGCATACCACTGATGTTCCATAAGCACTGAAACATTCATAACATGTGATAATGAGATAATGAGATTCGAGAGATATGGCAGAGGGGAATGTTTTTAATTTAGTTCTGGTCTGTTCCTCATACAAAGCCATCAAATTACTGAGGTGTTATTTTAGTATCACTGAGATACTATTAGGTTGTTACTTTTATTAATTTACTTATATTTCATAAATTAATTTAGTTTTATTCATATTTTTAGTTTTTCCACTTTAATTTTACTTAAAAGGTTTAGACATTTTGTTGTGTTTTATTAGTTTTCAGTTTAAAAAAAAATAAATATCAAAAATTAAAAAAATTAAAAATGGAGAATTAAATTTCGCTGCCGATATTCGGCAGATATCCTCAGCAAAGAACCAGACAAGTCCTCACTCACAGACCTATGACCAGCTTTGCTTATGTGTGATGAATCTGATCTTCAAGCAATTCATTTAATTAATTCAATAAAATTCAATTTCAGGTTTAATACGTGCACTTTAATTATTTACATGCATGTACAATTTAACCGAATATCTATACATGCTTTTACAATATCTATACATCTATTTACAAAAAAATTTAAATAGATTTTCCTCATTTAAATGGTTGCTGAAATTATATATATATATAATTTCAGCAACCATTTAAATAAGGAAAATCTATTTACATTTTTTTTTACCTTTAATTAACTATAATAACCCTGCTGACAAGTCATTTTATCTGCTTTTTTTTGCCAGCTACTTTCAATTGTATGGGAAAAAAAAAAAGCATGTATAGATATTCGGTTAAAAATCTCCTTTTGCAATTCATAGAAGAAAAAGTCATTTGAGTATGGAAAAACATGAGGGTGAATAAATGATAATCACTTCAATACTAAAGAGTACTACTACAAATAATAATGATAATAGTACTAATCAATATTACTGTTAATAATAATAATAAAATATTATTCTTGTTAGCTATTCAATTGCTAAACTGACCAGCATTAAACATATATGATAAACATTATATAACATCAAGACAAATGAAAGCCCAAAGATGACACAATCCCTTCATCTGTTACCATTGGGTACTGCAGTGCCAGGCAGATCAGGCTGCCGTCCATGGCCTGGCAGGCGGGCACCTCTGGCTCATAGATGTGCACCAGCACCAGAGTGTTCTTGCCCTCCTCGTCCACAGCGCGCAGGAACTCCTCTCCCGACGAGATGTCAACGACCTTTTCAAAGCGCCGCCCTCCACACAGCTGTCGCCGCAACGCCTCCATGCGCTGCAGACGATACTGCTGGAGGAAAGCCTCATCATCATCATCATCCTCCTCCTCTTCATCCACACGGAGGTTCACCTGAAGACAGAAGAAAATTAAAAATGGAGAATTAAATTTCGCTGCTGATAATCGGCAGATATTATCCTCAGCAAAGAACCAGACAAGTCCGCACAGACCTATGACCAGCTTCGCCTACGTGTGGTGAATCTGATCTTCAAGCAATTCATTGAATTAATTCAATAAAATTCAATTTCAGGTTTAATACGTGCACTTTAATTAATTACATGCATGTAAAAAAAAATGTAAAATAGAGACAACATATCAAACTCTATCTCTGCATATGCTGTGAGTTTGGGTTGCTTATAACGTTCATCTGGGAACGCAACGTGCACCATTTCTTCAGATTTGTAATGTAAATCATTTATGATTTATGAACCTATGCCAACATGGGTGAATATATCACTATATTTCTAAATATGCAAACTATTCATCAAGATTTCAAAATAAAAGTTTTAACCCTCGGAGTTTGCATGTTTTGATGTCCACATATTATTGTTCAAGAAATTACAGCGTCTGTAGCAATTCTATCATAAAGAAGTGGCCAAATTTTAAAGATTAAGTGGACATGTAAATAAAATGTGGTTTGGCCAATATGAAACAAGGATTTGATCTGCTGTAAAGTGTAACAACACCAGGCTGTTGGCGCCCTCTGCAGGCATTTGTTATAATAAGTAATGTACATGAGATCATTGTTTATATTATGTATAATATGTATTTTAAAAGTGTTGTTCAATAAAACCATCATTACTTGCTTTTGATACTTTATTTGTAAGAAAAATTATTTCCTCATTATTATATGAATTTTAAGTTGTTTTAAAGGTGCCATATAAAATCATAAATCAAATCCTACTCCATATTCCATAACAGATGGGGGCAGTATACCTCCAAAAAATGACTTGTGCTCCTACCATCGCGCATGTTATTGAAATCATTTGACATGATAGTAAAAGGTTGGAAGACCGCAGTTTCACGTGGAACATTTGGAGATTTTTAGAGATCAGAGACTCAATGAACTAAACACTAGAGTGAACTAACTAAACACTATGAATCTCAACACTAAATGATGAAGACCGCCTCATAGATCTCAAAAACAAGCTGGTGCATTTCGACGGTATGGGAAAATAAAAGCTTGGGCAATTATTTGAAGTTTATGGTATTCGTTTTGTTCATATTACACTTTTATTGTTAGTGAATTAATTTGACAGACAGCATTCGCTGATGTTGATCAAGCTAGCGCCGTGAATTCACCGTGAGACACACGCAATTGACACTTAGCAAGCAGGTTAGTTAAGCTCTCAGATTCTGTCAATTATATTGCGCAATTCAAAGAATAAATACCGTTTTGGCGCTTGTACATGTTACACTACAGATCCCTAGCGCACGTGAACCGATCGTCTCTACTAGCTTGAAAAAGAACACGAACACTGGTGAAAGATACAGTGTGCTACAACTTACCAAAATGTATTCCTCATGCATAATGTCGACCAATCATTTTTTGAACTCTTCCCTGAACTGAAATGTAGTAATTGGCTGCATTTCCACACGACTGACATCAGGTTCAAGTACACACAAGCCGGCCGGCGCGAGCGCGACTCACTCGTCTATTGCAGTTTGGCTGGTGCTAACGTTGCCCGTCCGCATACCGCCTCCCATGGCCGGAACTGGTATTACGATACCTGCCGGGCCGGGGCTAGTAATTTAGCATGCTAATTCAGGTTAATATCTCGGCAGCACTATAACTTGGCAGTTTTTTAATGACATCTTTGCACTTATTTCTTCTCATTCTTTTGATGCGTGTAGCTCATTTTTCGTATATTGTTACCTCAATTATTACATATGCCACCTTTAAAGGCTTAGGTCTATTTTTAATTCCACAAAAAAAAAATATCCGATGATACTGGATTAATCATCAAAATAAATCGCTTGATTACTCGATTACCAAAATAATGGTTAGTGACAGCCCAAGTATAGAGTGATTCTCACTTTGCCTGCGATTTTATCCTGCAGGTCCTTCTCTTTCTTTTTGTCGGCTTCTTCCTCCAGATGTGACTTGCATGTCATGCTGAGTTTCTTGATGAGCCGCTCCATCTCTTTCTGTTGCTCCACGCGCTGCTCGTTCTCCATCTGCTTGTATTTACGCCAGTCATTGATCACACCCTTCGGCCCTGTGGGAGACACACACACACTGAGTCAGATGTCTCAACGGTCTTTACGGATGTGTTGTTGATGAACGTGGAGGCAGCATCATTTGCTTTCAAGTGAATAAAAATTAGGCTGTTGGGAATAAAAGTGCAAATTTGTTTGCGACACAAGCGTACCGGTGTTGACCGAACTGCCATCTGCACTGTAGTCGAGTTCCACATCCAGCACCTCTTGGTCACGGATGGTTTTGGACGCGTTCTCCTCTTCCTCGTGGTCGCTCTCTTCATCTTCACTGCTGCTGTAGTAATACTGCAGCTTTTCTCCAAGAATCTTATCATCCAGTGTCGTCATGACTACACACTGAGACACAGTGTGAGATACACACACAGTTAGAGATATAACACTAAAAAAGATATAACACTTTTTTTTCAAAGAGCACAGACAAATTCCCATGACACAACTTAATTCTACTCTAAATAATTAAAGGTAACATTTTACAAGATTTAAATGGTTAACATTAGTTATGTCAGTCCTTTTTTTGGCAAGTCATGTGACTGGCAACGCCTCCGGGCCATCAGCTAAAGAGCTGTTCTTACCACAGAAATATAATGTTGTTAACATAACGGTTGCAAATACATTTTAATTTTTACTTTACAAAAAAAGCTTTTAAAATATGCATCAGCATGTATGTGTGTCTCAACTTTAAAACTTTGGACCCTACATAACCTAACATTTATTGTGAAACTTTTCTTTATGAAAATTTAAACATAAAATGAAACAATTTGAATAGCGTCACTGATGAAAGATAAGTATCTTTCCCATGTTCTTATTCTCTATCTTTTTTATTTATTTATTTTAGTTTTCATCTCATTGTTCTTTTCTCATGTGTATTCTGATGACATTGAACAAATTGTTAATACATCTTGTATATTGTATAAAATGTAATCTCTGTATGTTTTGCAAAAATAAATAAATAAATACATAAAGTAGAATTTAAAGCAGTAAGCCCCAGCACACCCCAGCCGGGTTCGTCACTTATTTGGTTCCCCTGGAAACATTTCTGTTGTGGTCTGTGTTGTTTACAGCGTGTTTCTGTATTTGTGTTGTGAGCTTTTGCAGCACGTTTCTGTATTTGGGTGGTGTTGTGAGTATTTGGAGCTTACGTGTGTTGTGAAACTGATGAAGATGTTTTCTTAATTTGCTTGCGGGTGTTTTTTCTATTTTGCATGCGTTTTTTTTCAGTAGCAGCACGTTAGTTATGCATATTAGGTATCATGAACAATAAACAACAGCAATATATCATTTATTAATCTAGGTTAATGTTATTTTATAAATAATACACGTGTTGTAAACATATGTATAAATTAACTTTACTGTACTTGAAATGTTAAGTGCATTGATTAGTATATCAATAAATTAACATTAATGTAATACATTCTGTAAAAGTATTTCTTAATAGTACAACAATTGCATACCAATATTTATTTTATATATTAAATATATAATATAATGCAATAAATAAAACATCAGTCTAATATAATATCCAGGTATATTAGTTTAAAAAATATTTTCTAAAAGTACTTATGTGACGCATTCATGTCATATTTGTTTACAAAATCTGGGTACTCCCCTCTCATGCTTCTGGATTACTTTACCTTTTCTAGGTCATTTATATAAAAAAAAAATACACAAACCATACACTAACACTATCCTTTTGCTGCCCCATCCAGTGTTGGATATTCTTCCTTTAAAAAAAATCTAGTTCAAAATAACCCCATGAGGGAAAGAGACAGGAGCTGGCGAGAAATCCAATTAAGTTAGCCCTCATCCCCTCTGGAGCTCATATCTAGGACTTATGGATTTAAAACATTTTTTAACATGTAATAACTTTAATGTGAATGCATACTATTATAGATTATATTTCGTAAGAAATATCTAACGTTATACATCTGACAGCTAATCTGTCAAACACATGATCTGCTAACGTTACCTTGCTAAGTTATATACATCAGATTATGTTTAAGAAACATCAAACTATCTAAAAGAATATTCAGTACCATTCACTCACAGAGCTTCTGTAATCTCAAAAACTAGATTATAAAAATGAGATTTTTGATGAATGTTTGTTAGCATGATATGTTAACGTGCTAGTACACTAGCTAGTCGGTTAACGTAACACAACACGGTACTACTAACAAAATAAAGTATAAGTATTATAAATAAGAGGTGTTTTATGATAACTAAAGCATTCAAAATCTGGGAACCCGATTGAATCTTACCAAAATCCGGCTTCTTTTTCGTAGCTAATCGCTGAAAGCAGCCACTTCAGATTCTACTACACTGGCTCTACAGCGCAAGTACCCGTACTGGCCAATCACAGTGCAGAAGAGATGACTGACACGAGTATACGCCAATGAGAGATTCAAGCGATTGACAGAAGGCGTTTCAAATATGTATTTGTTTTTCAACCTTCTATGTTTTGTTTTCATTTCAACCTTTAAGACCCCCAACCATCTGGCATGGCATTTGGTTTATAGTAGCCGCATTTTAAGTACATGTAATACAGAATAAAATTACACCACCAAAGTAATAGCAAAAAATAAACAAACAAAAGAGAAACAAAGAGAGGAAAAACAGCAGATAATATATCTATTTTCTTATAGTATAAGTATAAACAATTACAATTATATACAATAAATAATATGTAAAATAGAGCAAACAAATAGGGGAAAATTGGGGAAAATAATGCCCCCATTAAGAACAATGTAGATTTACAGATATAAGTTTAGCATGTGCAGGATGATAGTACATAAGCCAATGGGTTTCTATTGATAAATAGAAACATTTGATAATTTGGTTAGCACAACATGCCAAATATTAAAAGTGGGTTGCATGGCCCCTACTTTGGGTAAAAAAGCCCTCCTTTTTGACAATTTATTTGAATAACCAATGACAGACAAAGCAGAATCCCAGTAAAAAGATTTATCTGCAAGGTAAAAATATTCTTTCACTTATATTCAGTTATATAGACATGGAGAAATGACCCAGTTCTCTTTACATTCACACAGTGCCTGAAAGAGGGCTTAGATCCTTTTTTTTTTGGTCCACTTAAAAAAAATGTGGTCTCAGACCTCTTTAAATGGCTGAGGGGTACGGTACGGCACAGTACAGTACGGGTCGGTACGGGTACACCATGATCCGGCTTGCGTTTCCACCACCAATAGTTCATACTGTTGCTTTTTCTAGTCCAGTTCAGTGTTTGATGGCTGACCCATATGACCTTCAAAATTAAGGTACGGCACCATTCGTGTTCCTGCTGCACCTCCAGAAGAAGTGAGTGTAAAGTTTTATTAACCTTTATATTCATCTTTGCAAATCGCTTGCACGCTTCACAATGAGGCTATAAGGTTTATACTCAGGGTACATTGCGGCATGTTTTCTATGTACGACGTTCTCAATATAATTCATAATCCCACGTTTATAATGAACAACACGTTGCGGTCATTGTGTTATTGTACATATACATCAGTAAACACATGCACTTAACTTAAATAGCATCCTGAAAACAGAGCTGTTTTTGACCAGGTAAAATTAGTGTTTGATGAGAATTTGTAATTAAAGTATATTACAAACTTTTAATTTAGACCCTAAAGAATCAAATTAACTTGTATGAAAATGGCATTATATGACCCCTTTAAGATCTTAAGAAATAAGGGGGGGGTTAGCAAACAGTTAGCAAAACATCCATCATTAGCGCTCTTCGAACCACTTTGTTCACAGAGACTTTAGCTGCTTTAGTAGGCTAAACTAAATGTAATAAGCATCAGATGGATATAGATAAAATTGACGAAGCAGATCATATAACGATTAACAAAAAGTTGAAACATTGTAATATAGCGAATGATTTGCATTAAGTTAAGTTGTTGTTTCTGTGGTGTGAATGATGTTTAGAGCGAAGATGTCTCAGCCATCTCTGTTAAAAAAAGAAAATCGTGGGACTTGTTTGTCTGTGTCCAACTGTGAGAAAGTCCCTCCAGCGTGTCCTATGTCTTCCCCAGAGTCTCCTCCAAGTGGGGCGTGCCTGGAACACCTTCCCGGGAAGGCGTCCAGGAGCCATAACAGATACCCAAGCCACCTCAGCTGGCCCCTCTCCATGTGGAGGAGCTGCGGCTCTACACTGAGCTCCTCCCGAGTGACCAAGCTTCTCACCCTATCTCTAAGGGATCGCCCAGCCACCCTGCGTAGAAAGCTCATTTCGGCCTCCTGTATCCGGCATCTTGACCTTTCGGTCATGACCCAAAGCTCATGACCATAGGTAAGAGTAGGAACGTAGACTGACCGGTAAATCGAGAGCTTCGCCTTGCGGCTCAGCTCCTTCTTCACCACATCAGACCGGTACATTGACCGCATTACTGCAGTAGCTGCTCCAATCTGTCTGTCAATCTCCCGTTCCATCCTTCCGTCACTCATGAACAAAACCCCAAGATACTTAAACTCCTCCACTTGAGGCAGGATCTCTCCACCAACCTGAAGTAGGCAAGCCACCATTTTACGACTGAGGGCCATGGCCTCGGATTTGGTGGTGCTGCACCCGCTTCACACTCGGCTGAAAAACCGTGCATCCTGAAGGTCCTGGTCTGAAGGGGCCAACACGTCATTATTCGCAAAGAGCAGAGACGAAATCATGTGGTCCCCAAACCTGACACCCTCCGGCCCCTGGCTACACCTAGAAATTCTGTCCATAAAAGTTATGGACAGAACCGGTGACAAAGGGCAGCCCTGCCGGAGTCCAACATGCACCAGGAAGAAATCTGACTTACTGTCGGCAATGCGATCCAAGCTCCTGCCTTGGTCATACAGGGACCGGACAGCCCTTAGCAAAGGACCCCGGACCCCACACTTCCCGGAACATCCTCCACAGGCCGCCACAAGGAACACAGTCGAATGCCTTCTACAAATCCACGAAGAACATGTGGATTGGTTGGGCAAACTCCCATGAACCCTTCAGCACCCTGTAGAGGGTATAGAGCTGGTCCAGTGTTCCATGGCCCGGACGAAAACCACACTGTTCCTCCTGAATCCAAGGTTCCACTTTTGGCCGTATTCTCCTCTCCAGTACCCTGGCATACACGTTCCCAGGGAGGCTGAGAAGTGTGACCCCCCTTTAGTTGGATCACACCCTCCAGTCCCCCTTCTTAAAAAGAGGGACCACCACCCCGGTCTGCACCACCCGATGATGCAGAGGCATGTCATCCAAGACAGCCCCACAACATCCAGAGACTTGAGGTACTCAGGGCAGATCTCATCCACCCCCGGTGCCTTTCCATCAAGGAGTTTCTTGACTGCCAGCTAGGGAGATTGGCGAGTCCACCTCCGAGCCCTCAGCCTCCGCTTCCTCAATAAAAGATGTGGTGGCGGGATTGTAAAGATCCTCTAAGTATTCCTTCCACGGTCCGACGACATCCCCATTTGAGGTCAACATCCGCCATCCTCCACTGTAAATGGCATTGGTAGGGCACTGCTTCTCTCTTCTGAGGCACTGGAAAGTTTGCCAGAATTTCTTTGAGGCAAGTCGAGAGACCTTCTCCATGGCCTCACCGAACTCCTCCCAGGCCCGAGTTTTTGCCTCCACAACCACCCGGGCTGCAGTCTGCTTGGCCTGCCGGTACCTGTCAGCTGCCTCAGCAGTCCTACAAGCCAACCAGGCCCGATATGACTCCCCACGAGAAGGCGGCCCCATGTCACTCCTTCGGGCTGAGCCCGTCCGGACCCCGTGGGGGGAGGCCCGGCCACCAGGTGCTCGCATACGAGCTCAAACCCCAGGGCTGGCTCCAGGGTGTGGCCCCAGCTGTGCCATACCGGGCGACGTCACAGTCCTTGGTTTAATTTTACTCATAAGGGTTTTTGAACCGCTCTTAGTCTGACCTGTCGCCTAGGACCTGTTTGCCTTGGGAGATATTGCCTTGGCATATAGCCCTGGAAAACATAGCTCCTAGGGTCGAACCCCTTCAAACCCTTTCACCACGTTAAGGTGGCAGTTAACGTGGCAGGAAACTGTGGTGTAAAACTGCATATTTAACACTTGCCACCAATAACTTTGATGTAGCCTATTAAAGTTGGCTCTTCGCTTTTTATAGCTAACGTTGGCATTACTGGGCTGGTAAATCAGTAGCTGTGTCCCAATGTGAAGGCTGCATCCTCCGAAGTCCGTATTTGAAGAATGCTTGGCCGTATTTGAAGGCCGATTGCGTCACAGCCGCGCGACGAAGGACGTCCCAATTCAAAGGCTGCATGCGCGAAGGCCGCATTTAAAGGCCGATTGCGTCATCGTGGTGGGATGAAGGCTGTCCCAATTCAGTTATGCATCCTCCAAAGGCCATATTCGAAGGCCGGTTGCGTCATTGCAGCGCGACAAAGGCTTACCTGATTCAAAAGCGACGCCAAATGCACCCTTCGTTTCCCCGTGAAAGGAAGGATACATAAATGGACACTTCGCGACTACCCGATCCTACCCCATAAATCATTGCGCGGGTGACGACAGCATTTTTATTTAAAAAAAGGGTGGCCGAGAGTTCAGTGGTGGACGGCAAATTCACATTTAAATGTAAAAGTATTATGTTTTTATTTACTCAAATAGCCAGAGAAACCAGTGTTAACAGCCAAAAGTTTTTTTTTTTCGTTTGTTTTTTTCTTATTCATCTTTTCATCAACTCATTAGTCAGCATTGCTCCCGCTCGTCGACTGCAGTGGCCTCCAGTCACAGATGAAGGTACAAACGATCTTACAGATTAACGTTATTTATGAAAATAGCTTGGCAAGCTAGCTAGGCTAACGTTTGCTAACGAGGAAACTATAAAAAGATCTGTTCATTTGGCAACAATAAATAAATAAATGAATGAAATCAAATAAACAAATTCATGTTTTTCATTTGTGTCCATTATTTATCTCATTTTCACATTGCAACAGGCAAGGGTAAGGTAACGTTACAGCTAGAAAGTATACATAATATCGACCAATTAGTGTTTTTAAACCATGGAAAGAGGTCAATATAACAGCAGGAAAACTATTATGTCACATAACGTTTCATTTAGCTCAGGAAAGCCATTTAATGACCATAGCATGTTAATTGAATAGAAAAAAACAGCAAGAGAGGAGATTTTGCTTATCACTATATCACATATTTATTATATTTTTTTTACTCATGTCATTTAATAATTGTTATTATACGCGAATGTCCACGTCTTGTACTCGCCCAGGGCACCAGACAGGGGCAGTTGACCCAGGGTATTCACAATGTTTTCTCTTCAAAATTTAAATTTTACTGCCACCATTGAAACAATTTATAACGGAAACTGTTTACCCACTCGACATTATAAGGGGTAACGTTGTAACGCCTGTCTCCATAGCTGTTTACTCAGTTTCATTAAATGAATGATCAGGGTGGCAGCTACTCTCGCTCCGTTGCTTGGCGCCAGGAGCAGTAATAGGGAACACCTGGGAACACCTCGCAATTAGGAAATCCCACGAAGGCTACATGAAGCGTCCTTCGAAGGCCAAATAGGCTGCATCCTTCGAAGTCTACAGCCTTCGAAGTACGCAGCCTTCACATTGGGACACAGCTTACATCTCAGCTATGACATTCTACTGTGGTTTGACCGAATAACAACCAGCGCACAAAAAAATTAAAACATTTAGTGCTCAACGGATTTTTTTTCTCTTCTAAAACTATAAACTATAAAGTATCCTAAAAATAAAAAAAAAGGGAAACCACCACAATACTTCTTTAGACATGTTTGTCGCATGTAATATTCAATGTGTAGCAAGTTGGGAGGAGATAATTGTGTATTTTATTTTTATTTTATGAACTTCCTAAAATAATTTTCCTATGGAGTAAAATACTTTCAGTTTCATTTTGTGTTAAATACTTATACGAGTGAGTCATGTAATGCTATTGTGGCAATGAACTATTAACCAGCCAGCCTCGGATCGCAATGGCCTCTGGGGAGGCAAGACGCACATGTTTTCTTCTCACTCTTCCCAGTTAATATTGTGTAATGTGGGAAGAGGTTGGTGCAAGTATATTACTTCTGATCTTTTCTCATGTTTCCAGGGTCAATAAATGCTGTCGTTTTGAAGCCGTGCTTCTGTCTGGAATTCTTTACAGAACTGGATCTGCTACACATGCAATGATAAAAGGTTGATTGAGATTGAGACCATCTGATCTAACATGTAATTCATCTCCAAAGGGTTGCAGGTTTATGGAGGTTATCACAATTAAAATACAAAAAAAAAAAGATTTACTTTCACCAACATTTTTATCAGACCATCTTCTTTTTGCAGCTCTAACAATTTATAGGTAAAAATGTTTACTTTTGTCACTACATATTTGCATCTCACTATTCCCAGAAATAGTTTACCACATCTTTTCACATAAATGATGTTGCACTTGCAACATTTTGTTAAGAGGTATGTATGATTTTTGGGTGAACTATGAAGGTTGCTTTAGGTAGACCTGCACCATGCTTGTAATTTCCTTATTTAACTTTCGTTTATCGTTAAGTGGCAAGTAAATCGTGTAATCTGAGGCTTCTACTTCTCTACTTTCATTTTCTCATGAAGATCCTCCCCTTTGATAAGCTATAAAGTGGCACTGAAACAGACACTTTATTCCACTCTCCTCCTGATAAAATATGTATATGCAAATCTCAGTTTTTCTTCTGTTCATTCTCTTCACTGCAGGTACAAAGACAAATAATGTTTGTGATGTTACTGGGTACAAATACAGATAATTGATGTATCTTTCTTTTTTCTTACTAAAGGACACTCTCTCAGCTGTTATGAGTGCACGGGTCTGACGGGTTCTTGTGTGGATCAGAAGTTGAAAACTTGTCCTGGTGGATCTTCTCAGTGCTTGAGTTTAACAGCAGCAAGACAAGGTAGGAAGACCAGCATGACAGATCGAGTGGTGTAAATGTAACCTCATATAAATTTGACTTGTTTTCTTGGCAGAATTTACAAATTCATTCACAGAATATTCTATTTATTTCTGCTGTTTAATTTGTTTTCTATCTGATTATTTTGCTAACAATGACAATTGTATTATTAAAAACATTTGAAATAAGAAATACAAATAATTTTCCCACCAAAAAACATGTACTTGTCTTTTCTGTATCATTCATATTTTAGATCTACTTAGTGTAAAAGTGAAGGTTAAAGATTGTGCTGTTGACTGTCAAAGTGGGTTCATGAATCTCGGCAATTCAAAGATGTCTTCTTCCTGCTGTAACACAGATCAGTGTAACGTCCAAGATGCTCCAGGTATATGCTTCAGTGTTCTTGTGCAAATGACTATCTTCTTTTTTCAATTCATTTTACTTTCAAAGGACATTCAATCAGGATATAAAAAGCAGGGTGTGGCTTGTGTGCTGTGAACTGATTAAATGGAGAAGCTAAAGGAGTGTTGTTTCATTAGATTATATTTAACACAGAATCGAATTAATCTACATGTTTTCCTCCTGTAGATCCCTCTAACACCCATAATGGAAAGAAATGTTTCTACTGTGATGGACAGACCTGCTAAAACACAGTGAGCTGTTCAGGGACTGAAGATCGGTGTGTTAAAGCAACAGGTGAAATCTGGAAAAGGACGAAGATTGTTGTTATTTTTGTTTCTCCATTTATTTTAGATATGTGATACAAATCATACAGCACCTGCCAGCTTAGACTAACTCAACCTTTGTTTTCTTTCTTTCCATCAGTGACTGTTGGAAGCCTGTCAGCTGTTGCAAAAGGCTGTGCGTCAAAATCTATTTGTGATGCCACATTTATCCCTAGTGTTGAGGGCATTTCCTGTTGTGAGGGGAACCTGTGTAACGGGTCTCAGAGTGTCATCCAGAGCGTCCTGATACTCTGCGGTTCTCTGCTCTCATACTTACTCCTGATGCACTGAATACTGATAGAGATCTTCACATTTTACAATCAGACATATGGACTGAATATATAGCTTGTGTTTTCTGTACTAGATTGTGTTCAGATGTGATAAACTTGAATTTGAAACAAGAAAATGTACGTATTCATCAACTAATTTTGAGGATTCATTTTTAAATCCACCTAGGTTTTTTTTTTTTTTTTTTTAGTTTTGCTCATGTTCACACACACAGATTCAAGCATCCCTGCACAAACCTAACATTACGACATTCTCGGACCTCATTTTTCTCTCACGAGTGAGAGAAAGTCTTTTGTCAGAAGACACAAGACTTTTTTGTCTTTATTTATAATAGACATCTTGAGGTTTTCATTTGTTAAATGTTTATTACAAGATACATTACCAACATTTTAATTCAATTTAACATTGTTGAGGACAAAATGCCACATGAACAAAAGGTAATAAGATCTGTGATTTTACACAGATGAGACAACATATGAGAACAACAGAAACAGACAGTGTAGACATAATCACTAATTTAGTCATTTCTCATGCGTCCAATGAAGAAAAAAAATGTAAAAAGCAACATATGATGGCAGAGCTTTCAGCTTAGACTCCCAGAGAGAGTGAACTGCACATGAATGTTACGTAATTTCACAATTTTGAATTGAAAATAGGCCAATACAATTGTGAAATTTGTCAACTTTATTAGTTTGCCTGATTATATTTGTTGGTCACTTAACATTTCTGTCTTAAAACAGCTGTCAATTCAGTTATGAATTGTTTAGCTACGACACTTAGCTTAGCTGGTCCGTGTATCTTTTGGTCATTCGATTTCCTGTTTGGAATGGAATAAAGAGACATAAAAACCTGCTCATTTAAAAAAAAATTTTTTTTTGTTTAGTTTAAAACCCTTTCACACGTAAGTTTAAAATATTCTAACTGACCCCCCAGCGTGAGTTTTTCAAGGCCACCGTTATTTAGAACTTGCCACTTTAATGTTTGCATGGCGTATCCTTTTGAAGACGATCCAGTGGATGTGGAAGCACAGATAATACGGATAATAATAATAATAATAATAATAATAATAATAATATATATGTAGCGCCCCCTACCTGATCTAGATAGAGAACAGCGCCCCAAGTTCACTTACTATATGCCTACAGATGTTGACGTTAGGCCCCTCTGGTGTCACTAAGTGAAGTAAATTTGTATTTTAGAACTTAAATGATAAGCTCTTCTCTCCTTGTACTATATTAACGTTACTCAAATTAAATGTATCACCCCCCTAAAACAATGGCGTAAACCGACACTTTCAAGAAATAACACAAGTAAAATTACAGAACAAAATAAGATTTAATTGAAATAGAAATGTTGAATATTAAATGGCTCAAGGAATTAATGTAAATGTGTGAAATATTCACACAATTATCCTCACGTTAACTGGATCACAATTCAGTCCCAGCTGACAATAACTCTGATGCCAAACGCACAGGAATTAGAATACCGGCCAAAAAAACAATATAAATTAGCTGTATACCCAATAAAGTAAAACCCAAGATAACTTCCTAATTATAAACAGAAATACTCTGAATAGTTCACGTTATCCGTGCAATGTTTAACACAAAATACACTGAATAAACAGTTGTGGGCCCACACACACACCAGTCATACAATCCCACCCCGTTGCAGGCCTGAATCGTGGCTTGTGTTCGTGGTGGCCGGGAAAACGACAAATGGCCCCTTCACTCTCCTGAGCACAACTAAAACAAAACAAATACCTCCAATTCCGCGTGAGAACAACTGCGGCAATCCGCGATTCCAGCAGCCGGCCGCGCGCAGCTCCTCGTCCTCTCGCTCGTTTGTTGGCCGAACGCACTACGCCTCCCGCGGCGCCAGAGGAACCCCGAATATCACGGTTACTTGGGGCGCTATCTGGTCCTCAGTTGTCCGGAAACCGCAGCAATAAACAGTCTTTGATCCGGTAACAGTTTGGTTAGGTTACACGTTCCAAAGCGCTAATATATGCAGTGATGACTGACCGGAAAACTCGGATACACGCCCGCACGGCAGGTTAACCACACGGGGGGAAAAAAATAGCTATAAACACAAAGAAACACACAAGCGATTCATCTCGGATCTACATTGCAAGTACGCGTACTGACCAATCACAGTGCAGAAGATGACTGACATGAGTATACGCCAATGAGAGATTCAAGCGATTGACAGAAGGCGTTTCAAATATGTTTTTGTTTTTCAACCTTCTATGTTTTGTTTTCATTTCAACCTTGAAGACCCCCAACCATCTGTCATGACATTTGGTTTATAGTATTGCCAGAAAATTTTAAGTACATGCAAATACAGAATAGAATTACACCACCAAAGTAATAGCAAAAAAAATAAACAAACAAAAAGAGAAACAAAGAGAGGAAAAAACTCTCATAGTATAAGTAAGTATAAACAATTACAATTATATACAACTAATAATATGTAAAATAGAGGAAAACAAATAGTGCCCCCATTAAGAACAATGTAGATTTACAGTAACATATTAAGATATAAGTTTAGCATGTGCATGATGATAGTACATAAGCCAATGAGTTTATTGAGAAACGTTTGATAATTTGGTTGTTATAGCACAACATGCCAAATATTAAAAGTGGGTTGTATGGACCCTACTTTAGGTTAAAAAAAAAAGCCCTCCTTTTTGACAATTTATTTGAATAACCACAGACAAAGCAGAATCCCAGTAAAAAGATTTATCTCCAAGGTAAAAATATTCTTTCACTTATATGCAGTCATGTAGACATGGAGAAATGAGAAATGACCCAGTTCTCTTTACATTCACATGTCTGGTCCTCAGGCTTCACCACCCTGGCCGCCCAAGGGTTCTGCACCGCAAACAGTTAGCAAAACAGCCATCATTAACGGCCTTCAAACCACTTTGTTCACAGAGACTTTAGCTGCTTTAGTGGGCTAAACTAAATGTAATAAGCATCAGATGGATATAGACCATTTCACAAGACGTAAACAACACTGGTCCAGAAGCACTTCCTGTTTCAGTTTTTTAACACTACATAAAAGCTGGGATAAAATACAACCAACAGAACATTTAAAACTGAATCAAAAAGTTTAACAAACATCTTTAAGATGTTTTCTTTACATGTGAAATAAAGAAAACAGTTACAAACTGAAACAGAAAGTGCTTCTGGGCCAGTGTTGTTTACATCTTGTGAAATGGTCTATAGATAAAATTGACATTACTGCAGAAGCTGCATCAATCCGTCTGTCAATCTCCCGTTCCATCCTTCCATCACTCATGAACAAAACCCCAAGATACTTAAACTCCTTGAGGCAGGATCTCTCCACCAACCTGAAGTGGGCAAGCCATCCTTTTCCGACTGAGGATCATGGCCTCGGATTTGAAGGTGCTGATTCTCATCTCAGCTGCTTCACGTTCACACTCGGCTGAAAAACCGTCCCAGTGCATTCCGAAGGTCCTGGTCTGAAGGGGCCAACACGACATTATCCACAAAGAGCAGAGAGGAAATCATGTGGTCCCCAAACCTGACACCCTCCGGCCCCTGGCTGCGCCTAGAAATTCTGTCCATAAAAGTTATGAACAGAACCGTCCAACATGCACTGGGAAGAAATTACATTCTCAGACCTAATTTTTCTCTCATGAGTGAGAGAAAGTCTTTTGTCAGAAGATACTGTTATAGTGTAGCAAATATGCTCATTACCACTGCAATGCAATTTGGCCAAGGATGCTGAATGTATTAGTTTATTTACTGTAATTGGCAGTATACTTTATTGTATTGCAATTCCAAGTTCATGTTCAATTCTTTGGTATTTAAACTTTTTTCAAATGCATATCTATCTGGCCTTTCTGATTGTGAGATCTTTCGGCTCGATTTTCTCACAAATGTGTCCAGGCAGATTTTCTCATAAATGCAGATGAGTAATTTCTCTTCTAAAACAGCAGATGGCGCTAAAATACGCTGATTTGAAACGCCCTTGCCTTTGCCTACAGCTGAGCAAAAAGTTTGTCTTTATTTATAATAAACATCTTGAGGTTTTCATTTGTTAAATGTTTATTACAAGATACATTACCAACATTTTAATTCAATTTAACATTGTTGAGGACAAAATGTCACATGAACAAAAGGTAATTAGATCTGTGATTTTTCACAGATATGAGGCAACATATGAGAACAAAAGAAATAGACTCGGTCAGTGTAGACATAATCACTAATTTAGTCATTTCCTGCGCGTCCAATGAAGAAAAAAAATGCAAAAAGCAACATATGATGGCAGAGCTTTCAGCTTAGACTCCCAGAGAAAGTGAACTGCACATGAATGTTACATAATTTCACAATTATGAATTGAAAATAGGCCAATACAATTGTGAAATGAGTCAACTTTATTAGTTTGCCTGATTATTTTTGTTGGTCATTTAAAACAGCTGTCAATTATGAAATGTTTAGCTACAGCACTTGCATCTTAGCTCACACTTTATGACCATTAACAAATTATCTTGATGCTGTGGAATATCCTTGCAGCACTAAAGTCAATAATTTCACAAGCTTTATTATACACACCTCTAAAAAATAAAGAGGTCCAGACCTCGGTGACCTACAGCATGCTTGTAGTACATTCCTACAAAACTTAGATTTTGAAATGTCCCCCCATGTATAGCAGCCCATTCTCACCCCCAAGGAGTCACCTAACTGACGCCTTGGGAAGCATTTGGACATGCTTCAATATCTGACGCTTTAGGCGCCCTTTAGCGTCAGTTAGATGACGCCCTAGGATCGCGTGTACCCTACCCCCACCCCACACCTAAACCTAACCGCGTCCTCTAACTGACGCTTTCCTTTAGCGTCAGTTAGATGACGCCGTAGGATCGCGTCATGTAGGTGACGCTAAAGGGCGCCTAAAACGTCAAATATTGATGGCTCCTACACGTATGGTTGTGATCATACTCTCCAAGAGCAGAATATTCTGGAAGGAGCACCATCCTGAAATGTGGGTGATGCTCAAACCACTCTTGCACCAGAATGGTGAAATTGGAAATAGTCCCAAACAACTACACAATTTCACTCAATTTGCTCCTAATAAGTTTTTTTTTTTAACAAAGTTCGAGAGAAGTACGTTCAGATTAACACGGGTGGAGAGCACTGATAAGAGGTGTATATAAGCATTAAACTTCCCTCTAAGTGTGAACTTGGGATATCAGAATAGAAGCCTTTTTTGTGTTGTGCGGCTCCAAAACAGCTTGTGTGCCTCAACTTCAGCTTATTGTCTAGGGACATTGACTGTGGCACGATGTGTATACTGGCCTGAACTCTGTCCAGTTTTTCTCAAGGAAGGCCATAATTTATGGTCAATTAGGGTTGCTCTGATTTAATCTGAAACCCATCTCCTATCTCTCCTCTTTCACATTTCTTTCCCCTTTCCCTCTGTCCATGTCTTCTTATATTTTCTTCTCTTGCTCTTTCCACTAATATACATTACTATCTTACCATCTCTTCTCCCTCTTTCTACATCCTCAATCTCCACTTACTATACCATAATTCCTTTACCTTAATCTCTTTCGATGTCTTCCACTGTTCCTCTCCCTCTCAATATTACCCTTCCTCCCTCTCCAAAGTCTTTCAGTCTTACATTTCTTCCTTTTCCCATTCCTCTTTATATAGTTTTTGTAATTGAGATAGCTGTGTAAACAATTAGGAATTAGGAAATTTGCATTTCCTGTGTGTATTACGGTACTAACTCGCAGATATGTGGAGATAATTGAGAAAATTGAGAATTAAAAAAATAATAAAAGAAAATTCTGTTTTTTCCTGAGATATTCAAATTTTGGTTGGCTGTTTTTAACTAATGTGAAAACATCTGAAAATGTGATTTGTAATTTGCATGAAATAAAGGAACATTTTTACAACCTGTTTGAGACAATTACAAAGCGTTCAGATCACTGATCACAATGGATTTTTTTCTCTTGCAAAACAAGTAACTGTAAAAAAGGAAACCACCACAATACTTCTTTAAACATGTTTGTCGCAATGCAATATTGCATGGAAGGACAAAAGGTTGAATTGAAGTCACAATAAAAAAAATTACTTTTTTTATTTACTTTTTGGTCACAAATCCCTAAACCTGTAAACTAAATGATATATGATTTTCTTTCTCCTGCAGAACACAAGACTTTTTACTTTCTTCTATTTCTATGTTCTACTGAGGAAAAAAGGCATAGGTTTTGAATGACATGAGGGCGAGTGTATGATATTTGGGTGAACTATTGGTTGGTTTAGGTAGACCTGCACAATGCTTATCATTTTCTTATCAAAATTTCATTCATTGTTAAGTGGCAAGTAAATTGTGTAATCTTTTCTGCTTCTCCACTTTCCTTCTACCATAAAGACCCTCCCCCTCTGATAAAATGGCACAGAAACAGGCATGATGTTTCACTCTCCTCCTGGAAGATGGATCTGCAAATCTCAATTTTTCTTCTCTTCGTTATTTTCACTGCAGGTACAAAGACAAGTAGTGTTTGTGTCCTATATATTATATACCTATATATATCTTTTTTTTTTTCTTTGGATCTCTCTCACTGTCTCTCCGTTTTATTAGGACACTCTCTCAGCTGTTATGAGTGCACGGGTCTGACGGGTTCTTGTGCGGATCAGAAGTTAAAAAGATGTCCCGGTGGATCTTCCAAGTGCTTGAGTTTAACAGCGGTATCACAAGGTATGAAGACCAGCACGACGAGTGGTGTAAATGTAACTTCTTATATAACTCTGACTTGTTTTCTTGGCAGAATTTATTAAATCAATCACAAAATATTCTATTTATTTTTGCTGTTTAATTTGTTTTATATCTGATTGTTTTGCTAACAATGGCAATTGTATTAAAAAACCTTTTTTACATATTTTTAATTATTCCATCAAAACGGTACTTGTCTTTTCTGTATCGTTCATATTTTAGGTCAAATTAGTGTAAAAGTGAAGACTAAAGATTGTGATGTTGACTGTCATAGCGGGTCCATGAACTTCGGCATTTCAAAGGTCTCTTCTTCCTGCTGTAACACAGACCAGTGTAACGTCCATGATGCTCCAGGTATTGTGCTTTAATGATCTCGTGCAAATGATCTTCTTTAAATTCAACATTCATTTTACTTGCAAAGTACATTCAATCAGGAAATAAAAAGCAGGGTGTGGCTTGTATGTTGTGAACTGATTAAAGGGAGTAGGGAGTGTTGTTTCATTAGATTATATTTTATTCAGAAAATAGAATTAATCAAATAAATGTTTTTTTTTCTGTAGATCCTCCTAACACCCCCAATGGAAAGAAATGTTTCTACTGTGATGATAAGAGCTGCTCAAACACAGTGAACTGTTCATGGACTGAAGATCGCTGCATTACAGCAACAGGTGAGAATCTGGAAAAGGACAAAGATTGTTGTTGTTTTTGTTTCTCCACCATCAATTTAAATATTTGATACAAATCACAAATAGCACCAACCAGCTTAGACTAACCTTGGTTCTCTTTCTCTTCATCAGGGGCTATTGGAGACCAAGTATTGGTTGTAAAAGGCTGTGCGTCTAAATCTATTTGTGACGCCACTTCATTTATTCCTAATGTCGAGGGCATCTCGTGTTGTGAGGGGAACCTGTGTAACGGGTCTCAGAGTGTCACTCAGAGCGTCCTGTTCCTCTGCTTTTCTCTGCTCTCATACTTCCTGATGCACTGAATACAGCAGATCTTCACATTCTACAATCAAGACACTCTTTACTGAATATATAGCTTGTGTTTTCTCTGTACTAGATTGTGTTCAGATGTAATAATAAACTGAATTTATACAGGAAAATGTATGTATTCATCACCTTATTTCAGTATTTCGGGTCATTTTTTAAATTTTTCATGATGTAAAAAGTCCAGAAAAAAACAAGCATTATTTTATTAAATTATTCAAAAAGGAATATTTTCACTAACAAAATTTCCACTAAATGCAAAAAAAAAAAAATGCTGATTACTTTTGCTCAATACTTTTAACCTGTTTATCACCAGTGCTACCGGGGGCAAACACCTTGTTATGGTGTTCGTACATTCTTTTTAAATACTTCCAAATAAGGTATAATCATATTCATGGTATCATTTGAAAGCTTAGAATCTAAAATAATCAAAGAATACCATCACTTTCGTTTTTATGATACATATCAAATTAAAATATTAGCTTAAAGGTATAGCGGAGGATTTTCTTTTTCCGGGTGGGTAGTCTATACTATTGGTCCACCTAAGTGTCAATCATTCTGGTGATATGTTTACGTAAGGCCGTCGTAGGCTACGTGCTCATCCCTATGTAGTTTTCACTTTCAGGTGTATTATGTCGGAGTTACGGTTTCAGCCATTCCTTTGAAAATGGCTGAGGGTCGAAAGAGGAAAAATGTTTACTAAGTGTATGATAAGAAGAGAAAGGCCGCAGAATATAGAAACAAGACCAGAGAGATTTTGGGTGAATATCACACGCTGGCGTGCGCTAAAAGCACAGGTTGGGCTTCTCACTGATGCCGCAGTCGCGAAGATTCTACTACACAGGTAACGTTTGTCACGCTATTTGGAGAAATCCATTTAAAATCACTAGTAAAAGTTAATGCAAGCTACAATGCTAGCCCTGGCACGAGTCATGGACCGCATAGACACGGTAAACATCTAAATTTGTCTAAAGTAGCCTTTTGTCTAAAATGGTAAATGGTATCACGCTGAAATATTCTAAAATCTTGTGTGTTTATTATTACACAAATGCAACAAGCTACTTCTCCATATGCAACTATGTATAAAAATAACGTATTAACAATGAGAGATATTAGGTTAAGGACCAACGTAATAGCACTGCTTATATGTTGCTATGTAACGTAATTGCGATTTGCAAAATAGTTTCCTCAGAACGTATTTCGTGTGATACAGGGTTGCACATATCATGTCTTGAGTCCTCGGTCACTCAATCGATCAGTATAATAAGTAAATAAAACACGGAAGGGCATTTGACATGTTGTCTTTTTTTATGAATGTTTTTTAGTTAGTTTAGAATTTGGAACATAATTGTGCAAGGCGTATAGACGTTCCCTCTCGGGAGCAAGAGTGTTGTGTTTGTGCATGTGCATTTTTTAAAAAAATTGGAGAGGGCGGGTCTTCTCAAAAATTCGGAAAGATCCTCCGCTATACCTTTAAACTCCTCTGCTTTAACCGAGGAGTTTAAGTGTAAGAGCAAGGTCAGACTGGAAATGACCTTAATAGAGTCACATGACAAATGTGTAAGGGAGGCAGCCCCTGTGTTAAAAACTGGTAGAAAGTGGCCAGCAAAGACATCTGTAGAAGAGGCAAATGCTGCCCTTCAAATTGGGGATATCGTGGGACAGGTACAGCAGGGATCAGTTTAGCTCCTTCTAAATGGCACAAGGCAGGCCCAGCCCAGGAGGAGAGGATGAGGTGTATAAAGGCCATTTCCCAGGCCAAGCAGGGAGAGTGGATGAGATGGGAGAGTGTGGAACAACGCAAGATGGGCTGGCAAGACCTTTGGTCAATGGAAGAGAGCAGGATCAGTTTCCTTATTAGGTCAACGTATAATGTCCTCCCATCACCGCAGAACCTAAACCTCTGGGTAGGAGAGGATCCCTCTTGTCCTTTGTGTTCATCAACTGCCACTTTAAGGCACATTCTGACAGGATGTAAAGTGGCTCTTAGCCAAGGTCAGTTTACTTGGCGCCATGACAAAGTACTGCGATGTTTGGTTTTAGCATTGGAAGGCAAGTGTAGTATGACCAATAAGTTGCCGCCTGCAAAACATTACGCGCAGAAGACAATATTCCTCCGCCCAGGTGAGCAACCACCAAGAAAATGTGTTAACACCAATTCTCGCGCAGGACAGCTGAAAGCAACATGACATCATGACTTTTGCGTAAACATTGTTGTGGAAATGATTCTCTGTTATTCGAAAAGATAGGAGGAAGAAGACAAGTGGAAACCTTTTCAAAAGTCAAAGTATCAAAAGTTTATTTTCTTGCAAGAAAACAAATCCAATCGTTTTGGCGTTCAACATACAGAACAGTGTCTACATGTGAAGGCATTCAACATACAGAACAATGTCTACATGTGAAGGCGTTCAACATACAGAACAATGTCTACATGTGAAGGCGTTCAACATACAGAACAATGTCTACATGTGAAGGCGAAGGCTAGTCCTTCTCATCATCCTTATATACCTGAAAACCCAGGAAACCATGCAGGCTAGGTCTGGTTTTGCTACGGATTGTCTCCTACACCCTCTAGCAAGGAAACCTGTTTGCGCTGCCCTTGACTATTCTTGTAGACCGTATTTTTAATTTGGACAGCACAATGACGTTTGTGTTAAGTTTCCTATGTTCAAATACAGCTTCACACCTCAATTTATCTCTTGGTTACAAGTTATGTTTGACCTCACATCTTTCTGCTCAATTTATCTCTTGGGTGCAAGTTCTTGTTTATCTTTTATTTGATCAAAACCCTGCACAAATATAACTCACACTTGAGATACAATGAGCTATTAAAATGTTTCCATGCTGCTTGCTTCTTTGTTAAACACAGAACATTATGTCCTCACACTAAGCTTACATTACTTATGCATTTCTAACAGTTTAGTTATACCTTAAGCTTACTCTAACTTATGCATTTCTAACAGCTTGTTATATCTTTAACAATGTCCTTTGGATTACATGAACATCTTCCTTTAAATGCTTATGAGTATATGTTAGATGATATGAATATTTCCCTTTAAATGCTCATGAATACATCTTCTCCAACGTTAGTAAAAGTTACACACACATCTATCACATCTTAATGAAATAAAAGAAAACATATAAAAGAAAATAAAGATCATATATGAAAGAAAAGAAACTTGTATAAATGTAAATGCAACATTAGCCATTACAACATATACGCCACTTTTGAGTCAGGTGGCGTGTTATCTCCACGCATTTTGTGATATCCGCGTGTATCCGCCATTAACCGCCATTGTATGTCTACGCCATTAACGTCCGCGTCATTCCGCGTGTCTGAACACCCAGTCAAATCTCCAGTCATAAATGCCATTAACCCCAGTGACGGTTAAGTTTAGGGATGGGGCTGAGGTAAGTCATATCTTTTTTTTTTACCTAGGATGGTAAGGGAACAGTCATAAATGCCATTAACCCCAGTGACGGTTAGATTTAGGGACGGGGTTGAGGTAAGTCATATATTTATATAACGTTAAGTCAACGGCGTTCATAAACACGCTGAAAGGCGATTATGCGTCTTGATAGCACGCCAAAAATGGAAATACAAATTGGCGTGTCATACACACGCTACTTCATGAGATCAGTCTGGAAAGCTGCTAGGGACTGGAAGATGCTGGCTGATCTTGATCAACGGCTTATTTTTCCACCTGAGATTGCCACCACTACCTTACGACCAGATATTGTTTTGTGGTCTGGATCAGCACGCATTGTTCAGCTAATAGAGCTAACAGTGCCAAGGGAGGATGCGGTAGATGAGGCATTTGAGAGGAAGAAACTGCGATATGCTCATCTGGCCACTGAAGAAGAACAGCGAGGATGGAGAGTTCAAGTTTATCCAGTGGAAGAGGGTTGTCGAGGTTTTGTGGCACACAACCCGGTTCCTCAGAGACGTCGGATTCAGTGGCCAAGAGTTGCGTCGCACAGTAAAGAACTTATCTGAAGCAGCAGAAAGGAGCAGCAACCGGCTGTGGTTGAGACAGAAAGATTCTAGCTGCTGTGTACAGGCCGCCTTTCTACGGTTTCGTAGAATTATTGAAGAGTCTGTTTGTGTAGGTTGCATTGTATTTACAGTCATTACGTTCCTGTGTATATTGTTTGAATGACGGGTGGTTAGCCAGATATTGTGTTTTACGGTAGACGGTATGCCATACGGAACCGTTGCCTCTGAAACTGCTCGACAGCCTGAGGGTGTATTCACACCAGGAAAGTCCGATAGTTCAGTTGCTTTGGTCCGAACCAAATAAATTATTTATTTAATTTTTTTTGGTACGGTTCGCTTTCACACTGCTCTTTTTGCTAGTGAACCAAAATTTGTAAGCAAAAACCACACGTGTACTAAGGTCGTCCATTCATTGGACAAGGATTCTCAAATAGGGAAATCAGGAAGTGCAAAAAAGGCTCAGCAAGGAGATCTTTCCTACTGCAATATTTGTTCTTTTACTAATTTTGTGTTGTTCTGTACAAACGCAACATGAAGAAACTAATGAGTATCATATCCTGTCCTGCCTCATGTCCTACTCCGCCCAGCAGCTGTGCCAGCCTTGCTATTTCCTCCTGCTCTGTTACATCTAGTGGCTGTTCCACCTTTTCTGCTGCCTCTTGCCCTACTTCACCCAGTAGCTGTTCCAACTCTGCTGATGTCTCAAGCTCTGCTTCACTAAGTGGCCGTTCCACCACTTCTGCTGCCTCCTATTCGGTCCCACCCAGCAGTTGTTTCGTCCCTGCTGCCTCCATCTGCTCTTTTACATCCAGTGGCTGTTCCATCCCTTCTGCTGTCTCCTGTGGTTATTTTAGCATGGAGGCGGTGAGGGCTGAGCTCAGAAGATTGCGCCCTGGCAAGTCGGCTGGTCCAGATGGAATACCACCAAGGCTTCTAAAGGACTGCGCTGCGGAGCTGGCGGTTCCTTTGCACACACTATTTAATTGGAGTCTTCAGAAGAGTCAGGTGCCGAAGCAGTGGAGGACATCCTGCATTGTGCCAGTGCCTAAGGGTGGGAGACCCGCCGGGGTTAAGGATTACAGACCAGTGGCCTTGACGTCTGTGATTATGAAGACCCTCGAAAGGCTCCTCCTACGGTTCCTGGGCCCTCAACTTCAATGCGCACTTGACCCTCTGCAGTTTGCCTATCGAGCAAACATGGGGGTGGAGGATGCTGTCCTCTACTTGCTTCATCGAGCCCACACTTTTCTCGATGGGACAGGGGGGTATGTGAGGCTGATGTTCTTTGATTTTACGAGTGCATTCAACACCATCCAGCCTCAGATTCTGAGAGGCAAACTCGCGAATCTTGGCATGGAGCCTGCTCTTATTGAGTGGATAACCAGCTATCTGACAAAGCGGCCACAGTACGTCAGACTGGGGAACGTGGTCTCAGAAACTGTGGAAACAAGTATTGGGGCCCCCCAGGGAACTGTATTGTCCCCTTTCCTCTTCACCCTATATACATCTGACTTTACACATAGTACATCATCGTGCCATATACAAAAATATTCTGATGACACTGTGGTGGCGGCTTGTGTGAAGGGAGGAGATGAGGAGGAATACAGAAGGGTCATCTCGGAGTTTGTGGCCTGGAGCAGGTGCAATGGTCTCGTCCTTAATACTTCTAAAACCAAGGAGATGATAGTGGACTTTGGGAGGCGTAAGATACACTATCCACCTGTGGTAATTGATGGGGTAGACATTGAGGTGGTCCAGACATACAAATATCTAGGAGTCCATCTGGACCATAAATTGGACTGGTCAGCACATGTAAATGCAGCATATAGGAAGGGCCAGAGCAGACTCTTTTTCCTGAGGAAGTTAAAATCCTTTCATGTCTGTAATGAGATGCTGTACCTTTTCTATCAGTCGATTGTGGCCAGCGCTGTGTTCTTTGCTCTGGTGTGCTGGGGCAGCGGTATGAAAGCCAGAGATGGGAACCGTTTGGACAAACTGGTCAGAAAGGGTGCGTCAGTGTTGGGGAGGAGGGTTGACTCTGTAGGCGAGTTGGTGGAGAGAAGAATGAGGAGAATGATGAAATCCATCCTCAGTAACAGGAGCCACCCACTACATGAAAGTGTGGTTGCCCAGCAAAGCAATCGCAGCGACCGTCTCCTCTCTATGCGCTGCAGGACTGAGAGATTCAGGAGGTCATTTCTTCCGGCCGCCATAAGGCTATACAATGGAACTGCTTGAAGTGCAGTATCGATCTACTACTAATGATTGTAGAAGTTTGTTGTGGGACTGTTTTATCGACTCTTTTATTAACTTTTTATTAATTGTTATTATTGGTGCTCTCTTTTATGTGTGTATAGTAGTGAGAATGTTTGCTGGTAATCAACACACACTAATGCTGATGGACATTGAATTTCCCCTGGGGGGATTAATAAAGGCATCTACTACTACATATGATGTCATCTATACGATGTTGTAGCTAATTCGGATTTTGAGAATACGACGAGTGTAACGTTTGAGTGGCTCTATTAAACGCGGGGAAATATGACAACTCTCGTCTCTCGTGCATCTTTTCATTCGACCATCTACTGTTTTTATCTCTGGGCAACATCTCAACTTTGCGTTACAAGTGGTACTGCACAGAAGACAATAATGATATTCTTATACTGCTAACAAGTGCTGTCAACGTTAAAGCTTGCGATTAAGTTTGTTCAGTTTAACGTAAATTAACGCAGCATCATCATTGTATTGTAACTAACCTTACATTATGAACTGCAAATGCTTTTTTTGCATGTATGCGTATTTAGACTTCTATTCCAATGATGCACACACGACACACTGAAAGACGCGCAACAGTATCATGTAGACAGTGCGCCGGAATATTCTCTTTCGACGCAGTGCTTTCATGTTTACACCGTTCGCAAATCCCCTCATAAATAACAAAGTATAGACATGATATAAATAAGAGATTCCCTGTGCAGTGCGGACAACTTCAGCGTTTATGATGATGAGTGTTTTAGTGAGAGTGCAGAACGCGGTAAGTCAGTCATGGCTTAAAGGGAGCGATATTGGCTATATAAATAATCATTTTGTTTTACTACGGCAGCTGGTTTAGTCCAAAAATGCGCAGTTATTTGGCAGTTGGGTCTGTTCGAGGTCGGATCACGTTCTCACCACAAACGAACCGCTCCAGAGTTCGTTTGAAAGCGTATCGAGACCACCTCTTCGAGGAGGTCTCGGTACGCTTGTTTGGTCCGCTTTTGGTGCACACCCGAGTACGACTGCTGCTTTCACACCTGCCCAAACGAACCGCACCAAGAGGGAAAACGATCTCTAGTGCGATTCAACCAAACTAAATGAGGCAGGTGTGAAAGCACCCTTAGTCAAACGGGTTGGCGCGTATGGTTGGGTTACGGAGAGATTGTGAGATTGTGGGTAGGTCGCAGCAGCAGGAGGGATGTGGAGGTCAGTAAGCTGCACTGAGTTGAGTGGGGGATGGAGGGGGGTGACTCTGGGACGCCAGAGTCACTGTCGAGCTCTTTTGAGGTGTCGTGGGCTAGTTGACGAAACACTGAGGACGGAAGGTGCCCACTTGAAGACCCTAGAGATGTCCCCTACTCGGCTCAATCCAGAGGGCTGTCGTGGTGGTCCACTAGGGAGACCACACTGTAGTTGCAGCCATCGTGTGTGCTGACGCGGCAAGTACACTGCAGCCGTTAACGCCGGACAGGGGAGTCACACCACCATTTGGAAAGAAGCGTAAATGGATGGAGAAGCATAGTTTATTGTAAAGCTACATCTTAGTTTTGCTTATCTTGGCCAAAGCCAAGTACAAATCAGCATGAAGTTTTAACATCTACTCTCGTGTAATGGAAATCATGTTTTAAGTGTGTAACTAGCAAGCAGAGCAGTGTTCATACTGCATTAGAACAACACCAGGGTGAGTAAATGATTTTCATGTTATGATCTACCCCTTTAAGAAATGAGATATTTTTATTGCGGTTTTATCAGAATTATTTACAGCATGACATGCTTTATTAAATATGACTGCAGGAAAAAGGTGATAGAGTATTTTATTTCATAAAATGTCACATCCGCATTATACAGAAAAACAAATAATAATAATCAGAACATCAATGGTAGTATAGTACAAAGAAATGCAAGGTACATATTCAGTACTGTGTCTGATTGTAAAATGTGAAGATCTGCTGTATTCAGTGCATCAGGAAGTATGAGAGCAGAGAACCGCAGAGGATCAGGACGCTCTGGGTGACACTCTGAGACCCGTTACACAGGTTCCCCTCACAACACGAAATGCCCTGAACATTACTAACTGATGTTGTGGCGTCACAAATAGATTTAGAGACACAGCCTTTTACAACCAATGTCTGGCCTCCAAAGGTCCCTGATGAAAAGAAAGAAAACAAAGGTTGATTCAGTCAAAGCTTGACATTGATCTACTGTATGTGATCTTTATCAAATGATCAAACCTAAGACAGTTTAAAAGATAATGACTTTAATCTTGATCTGTTTCCAGATTCTCACCTGTTGCTTTAATGCAGCGATCTTCAGTCCCTGAACAGCTCACTGTGTTTGAGCAGCTCTTATCATCACAAGAGAAACATTGCTTTCCATTGGGGATGTTAGAGGGATCTACAAGAGGAAAACAAGTATCCTTTTATTTTAATTTCTGTACAAAATAAATATGTAATGAAACAACACTCTGTGCAGCTCCATTCAATCAAGTTCACCACAAACAAGCCACACCCTGCTTTTTATTTTCTGAATGAATCTCATTTGGAAGTCAAATGAATGTTGAAAGAAGATGATCATTAAAGCACAATACCTGGAGCATCTTGGACGTTACACCGGTCTGTGTTACAGCAGGAAGAAGAGACCTTTGAAATGCCGAGATTCATGGACCCACTTTGACAGTCAACAGCACAATCTTTAGCCTTCACTTTAGAAATAATGTCACCTAAAAATATGAATGAGGAAGAGGAGTTCAACTGGATATTAGTTTAATGGTAAATGTATTTATAAATATCAAAATTTAGCATTTTTTTTTTCATTTGAAAGTGCATTGCAGAACCAGTCAATTATAGAACCATCTCCATCAGTCAAATAACTACATTTCAATCATATTGGACTTACCAGCTTGTGCTACTGCTGTTACACTCTGGCACTGAGAAGATCCAAAAGGACATGTTTTAACTGTTTGTTCTGCACAAGAACCCGTCAGACCCACGCACTCATAACAGCTGAGAGAATGTCCTATAAAACAGAGAGAATGAGACATCAATTATCTGTTTTTGTACCCAGTAACATCACAAACACTATTTGTCTTCATACCTGCAGTGAAGAGAATGAACAGAAGAAAAACTGAGAGTTGCAGATCCATCTTTGATCAGGAGGAGAGTGGAATAACGTGTCTGTTTCAGTGCCATTTATAGTTTATCAAAAGGGGAGGGTCTTTATGAGAAAATGAAAGTTTAACAGGTAAACTTTTCTTGAAACAGAAACTTAATCTTACAAAATGTACTTGCCAATTGAAGATAAAGAAAAATGATTAAGAATTGCGAGAAATGTAGGTCTACTTGAACCAACCAAGTGATGGTTGACCCAAACATGGAAATTCTGTCATAATTACTCATCCTCATGTCATTAAAAACCTGTATAAATTTCTGTCTTCTGTAGAATACACAGGTATCTTCTTTTTTTCTGCAGAAGTAAATTTAATTTAAATGAAAAGTCTTTAGGGATTACCATTCAGCGAGGAGAATGGGGAAGTTAATGAGAAGCCAGGACGCAAGCTCAAACAATAAAGTATTACAAACAGTTTAGTATTAACCCTACACACCTGTGGGATATGATGCAAGTTGCAACCTGTTTATAACAGAATCATAAGTTTCATTTACTCTGAAATTATGAACTAGACCTGAGACATTGTGAAAGACAAAACCTGAATCTTTAATAAACACTTCAGAGTGAGTTTCATTATTTTGATCACATTCTCAAGCAAGAGGATTAGGCTATATATATAATTTTGTAATTTATATGATGATCACCATACGTTTAAAATGATTAAGTTTAATCAAATGATCTGTCAGTGCCATAGACTGTAAAAAGGTCTGTGCATGTGATTTGCATCTCTACAAAATGTAAAGGACGTATAGGGGTGGTTTCTTTTCCTTTAATAATTAGCCTATTTGTTTTGCAAAAAAAAAAAGTCAGTCACACCTAGTAGACAGTAGTAGAACCAACACAGTAATAGAACCAACCTAAAAAAAAGAAGCTAATCTGTTATATTTGTTTATTTTAAATGAAATAGCATCCATATTCAAGAGAACAAGTACATGCTGGGCCCTATTTTGACAAATTCCTAAACAATAAATGACTCTTGCGTTCAATGCAAATCTAAAATGGGTTGGTCTGATGTAACTACATTACTCATAAGTGTGATTTTAACATTTCTCACATTCTCTTTAAATGTACCCTGACATGAAATTTTCACTTACTGAGGTTTTTTAACATTAACATGAGTTCCCCAAGCCATGTATATGGTCCCCCAGTGGCTAGAAATTTCAATCGGTGTAAACCGAGCTTTGGCTATCTTTCTTTGCCTTTGAGAAAATGAAAGCTCAGACGCGCTGATCTTGAATCTCCCATAGACAGTAAAAGAAATGGACACAGCGACCCAATTGATTTCAACGGAAAAGACTGATGCACTTCCTGTCTATTGTCTGAGCGACTGCGCAGGCTCAAACTGAGTGTGACGACAGTCTGACAGTTGTAAATCTTCTAGTAGCTGTGCCAAGCCAAATCTGAATCACCTAACTCCTCAAAAACGTTGTTGAAATATTTTGTCCCGTTGCTTTTATGGACTCTCTATTTATGGGTTTCCACCTTGACTTTGTGCCTTCATGTCCCCCTGATTGCCTCATAGACAGTAAAAGATTGCCTGCGAGCTTCATTACCTGTCTATACGGTAATGTCTCTATTGTGCCACAGAAAGTCCCGTGGTTATGACGCAATCTTTAGCCTATTTTTACCAAAACAGCTTCTACGGGGCTGTAACAAAGTAATGGAGCAATTTATACATTCGTGTGTTTCTTTACAAATAAATAATGGACAAAAAAGTATTTGGACGCCTCAGATGTAAAGTTATTCGCTGTCAAAGTGACGCCAAAATGAATGGGAGTCAATGGGATGCTAACAGCAGGTGAAGTTCTGCTACAATGGCGGCTCCCGCGAGGCTTCAACTTCCGGCTGATGGATTACCCTTCTTGGAATCTCCCCGTGTGACAGACCTATACAAAGGTAACCTCCCCTTTCTTTGCTTTTCGCTCGGCCATGAGAAAGTTTGGCTCGCCAATGAGAAAGTGAGCTAGGAAGTAAGAACGTGCAAGCGCAATTCAAGTTTTTCCTCGAGAGATTTAATGGCATGCAAACAAGCGAAGCATGGCAGTTGATCAGTGTTCGGATGTACAAAGAACACAAAAGTATGTGCTTCACAACTTCCCAAAGTATATATCATATAAAATCAAATATGGGTTATGCCGAGCACCCCAGTGTTCAAACCGGAAAATGGGTATAAGCTTTTCCGGTTTGTAGTGGTTAGGTGATTTCCGAGGTAACTTAAAGGATTAGTTTAACTCAAAAGGAACATTTCCTGATAATTTACTCACCCCAAAGCCATTCAAGATGTTCATGTCTTTCTTTCTTCAGTGGAAAAGAAATTTAACGTTTTTTAGAAAAATGTTTAAAGGGCACCTATTATGTCCCTTTTTACAAGATGTAATATTGTTCTCGGGTGTCCCCAGAATGTATTTGTGAAGTTTCAGCACAATTAACCCCACACTTAATTTATTATAACCAATTGAAAATGTCATTTTTGGGGGCTGTTTTAAAATGAGCTGTTTTGGTGTATACGACCTTAAATGCAAATGAGCTGCATATCCCCGCCCTGTCTTTGGATGAGGGCGTAACTTGCATACCTATGCCAGTCGGTCTTATCAGAAGGGCTGAGAGTGAGAGACCCGCTGTCATTCAGCCGTACATGTTTGAATCGGAATATATAAATAATCTCTGATCAGACCCAGATGACGAAGAGACTCCGGCAGAATAAACACAAATGAGAATGGACCAGTACGTCTGTAACGGTCACCAGGTGGAGTGCCCTTGAGAGTCACCAGAGGGCACTCTACACCAGATGTTCATGTATCACTCTCAGACTACATTTCCCATAACTCATTGCCTCGGACTCATCTTCACTGATCACACTCACCTGTACCTCGTTCTCTGATAGCATTCACCTGTGTATCATCCTGTTTGTCTGTCTTTATATACCTGGTTCATTTGTTCAATCCCTGCGAAGTCTTGTTTAAGTGTTACACTGCAATTCTGAGCATTCCTATGGTTTTCTGGTCTCTTGGTTTTGGATATCTTGCCCTGTTCCCTGGATTACTCTCTTGCCTCTGGTGCCTGCCTGTTTTGTTTGTTTCTTTGTTTATCTGTTTTGGACTGCCTATCTGTTTATGACCCTTGCCTGTACATTGGATTATGCCTCTGGATTGCCCTCAAATAAAGCTGCGTTTGGATCTTAACCCTCTTCTCAGAGCAGTTCGTGACAACGTCTCGGTATGGTGCAACACACACACACAGACAAACACAAACACTAACGTTGGCACATTTTTTTGAAACTACAAACACATACTGTGATAAAGTTTGCTACGTACAAGCGAAATTACATTTATGCGAGGGACCTGTTGCGTCATGTTTACATGTCATACAGGTGCTTCTGTGGCAAATGTGAGAAGATGGCTAACTTACAGAACAAGAACATATATGCAGTTTTAATACAATATCTTTAAAAATATATATGTTTATAAACATGTGGTTACACACTTTACAAACAAGGTTTATATTATATACACAGACATCCACACTTGAGGATTAACTTTGAAGCAAGACCTGCTTTGAATTGACCGCTCGAACATAAACTTATTTACGAAGGAAAGGCGCCACTTAAACTTCCAAAATACATCCACTGTGTTTTCAGTGGCTCTGATGTCAGAAATAAGTGAAACTATGTATGAAATTATGCCACCTATGGCATATGAAACTATGTATGTCCATAGGCGGAGTTTGACATTCGGGCAAAAAAAATAAAATAAATAAAATTATACAAATTCATTGTAGCAGCTGACCTACATGGTCTATCAATTGGGGAACTCAGCACTAGCACATATGGACAAAACAAACATGCTAAAATAAACACATATTGACTTTTAATCCAAGAAAAAAAACGTAAAACAATACAATCATATTTGATTGCCTTTATTTCATTGTAAACAGCTAGGGTAACACTTTATTTTACGACCCGCAAACAACTGGGTAAGTACACAACAATTACGGTGTACGTTTCTGTAATTATAGTGTACTTCCGTGTAAGTATAAGGGAACAATATGTTAAGTTTGGGGTAATAAAGGGGTAACAAGCAGATATACAACCTGCAAATAACTTCGTAAGTACACTGAAATTACGATGTACGTTTCTGTAAATATAGTGTACTTCCGTGTAGGTATAAGGGAACAATATGTAAGTTTGGGGTAAAAAGGGGCTAACAAGCACCACTTTAATTTACAGCCCGCAGGAGTTACACTTACCCTGTAACTACACAGACCAAGGGGGTAACAAGCTACTTACTATGTAGCAATACGAAACAACACTATTTGCACTGTAATTACAGAGAACGGTACTGTTATCAAGAAAATAAAACAACAACAACAAAAAAGTTTTAATTACACAGTATATTTGCCCTGACATTTAAGTGTCATTGCAATTCAATTGGACAAGGTAAGTACTCATTACCACAAGGTACAGTCTAAATTAAAATCATAACAGAAAATAATTATTTTGATTTAACATTAAGTAATCTAGTAAGAAAAGCCAATAAATTTGTCAAAATACCCTGTAACATTGCACAAGAACATATTTAGCCAGAAGTATACATTTTATTAACAACAGACGTACATTTTTTGCCTGGAATATATTAAAAGAATAGGTGCCTGTTATTTTTTAACTAATTAAATAATTTGCTTGTATATCTGCTTGTTACCCCCTTATTACCCCAAACTTAACATATTGTTCCCTTATAACTACACGGAAGTACACTATAATTACAGAAATGTACATCGTAATTTCAGTGTACTTACGAAGTTATTTGCAGGTTGTATATCTGCTTGTTACCCCTTTATTACCCCAAACTTAACATATTGTTCCCTTATACTTACACGGAAGTACACTATAATTACAGAAACGTACACCGTAATTTCTGTGTACTTACCCAGTTGTTTGCGGGTCGTAAAATAAAGTGTTACCACAGCTAGAACTTCGCATTAACAGCCACTTGACTTCGCATCGCATCTTCGTTATTAGGATCATGGGACGTGGACCACTTTTGCACTGTTAAAATATTATCTTCAACCAAATCGACAAGATTTTTTTCCTTTTTTCAAAACACATTGTGGCAATGAGAGTAATTAAAAACTATTTATATTTCGCATTTATACTTCATGAAACATTTAAAACATTTTAAGACACTGGAAAAATGAACAGTCACACAATATGCTACTAGATCTCCACTTTTGAAACATATTGACAGCACATTGTCTCTCCAGCTTAAGCAGTTATTTGGCAGAGAAAAAAAACTTACAGACCTAGACATTGTCCAGACTAGTGCAACAGTAATTTTCGTTTTTTGCTTACTGCATATGCGTCGATAATGATCTCAGGTCGATAATGGTCTCAGGATTCAGCCTTTTCGCTTCTCTGAGGTATTCCAGGTTCCGATGATCGGTTATAACCTCAAACTGGTGATTAGCTACCTCCAGCCAATGCCTCCATTCCTCTAGCGCAAGCTTGATGGCAAACAGCTCCCGATTCCCAATATTATAGTTCCACTCTGCCGGGGACAGCTTCTTAGAGTAGAAGGCACATGGATGGAGTTTGAGAGGATCACCTTGCCACTGTGCTAGAACTGCTCCAACGCCTGTTGAGGATGAGTCAACCTCAATAACACACAGTATATTTGGGTTAGGATGAACCAGGATGGGAGCAGTCAAGAAGGCTTTTTTCAGTTGTTGAAAGAATAAGATGGCTTCAGGAGATAAGGACAGAGACTTGGGCCGGCCCTTTAGAGACAAGGTCAAAGAAGAACTGATGTGACTAGTTATTGATGAATCTTCTATAGAAATTGGCGAATCCGAGAAATCGTTTAAGATCCTTCACAATGGAGGGCAGGGGCCAGTTCCGGATAGTTTCCACCTTCCTCTGGTCCATCTGCACTCCTTGTTAGTCTATGATGTAGCCCAGAAGTTGCACAGTGTTGGTGTGAAACTCACATTTCTCCAGTTTCAGGTACAGTTTTTGAGCTCTCAATTTCTCCAAAACTATACATGGCGCCGCTGATGCTCAGCAAGAGAGTAGATGAGAATATCATCGATATAGGCAACCACAAATCTGTTAAGATACTCTCGGAAGACCTCATTCATGTAACCCTGTAAGACAGTGGGGCGTTGGACAGTCCGAAAGGCATGCCTCGATACTCGTAGTGACTTGAGGGCATGGCGAATGCCGTCTTCCATTCATCACCTTGTCGAATGCGAATCAAGTTGTATGCACTGCATGAATCGAACTTAGAAAAGATGCTGGCTCCAAGTAGCTGCTCCAATGCTGCTGGGACCAAAGGAAGGGGATAATTAAACTTCACAATTTGAGAGTTGAGATAACAATAGTCAATGCCAGGCCTCAAGCCTCCGTCTTTCTTAGCCGCGAAAAAGAAGCTGGAAGCGGCAGGGGATGTAAACAGGGAATGAACTCCTGTTGAAGAGCTTCCTCCACAAACTCTTCCATAGCCTTCTGCTTTGGGATTGACACGGCCTTTAGACAGGGTGACTCCAGGTAGCAGGTCGATAGCGCAGTCCCATGGCCGTTGAGGTAGTATTTTGGTCGCCAACTGCTTGCTAAACACATCCTGGAACCCCCTATTCTCAGCAGGAATCTCCACCTTGTGATGGACCTCCGGACTCTCAATTGACGTGGAACACACGGGAAACTCTGACTTTCCCACCGAAGACGAAGAGGGATCTTTCTGGACCTTCTCAATTGAAGCTAGACAGGAATTCAAGCAATCTTCTGCCCTGCTAAGGACCTTCCCGGATTTCCAGTCGATGATGGGTTGATGTTGGACCATCCAAGGGCGTCCCAGAATGAGCTCAGCAGTGGACTCCTCCAGCACCATGAAGGAGATCTCTTCCGAGTGCAGGGAGCCGAAGCAGAGCATCAGTGTGGGGGTGAAGTGACGATTTTGACCTCGAACGCAGCGGTCTACCCTGAATGGTTTGGACTCTGAAACCTTGATGACTTTGGCGTTTACGAACATTACATTTTTCAAAGAGTTGAGTGGAAATGAAGTTCCCCGCCGAGCCGGAGTCCAGGAGGGCTTGTGCTGAGACATACACTGGAGATTAATAAATTAGCAGTTGTGCGGTTCAAAGTTGAGATCTTAGGAGGAATCTGAATGGTGCAGGGCATTGAGGTTTAATAGAAGTTGATTAGATCTTTATCACCCCACAGTATAGACAACGACGCTGTTTAATTATCTGCTGCCGCTCTGAAGAAGAAAGATGAGTGGAATCAATCTGAATGGGCTTGGGGGCATGAGCGGCAACTGATGGAGCCGAGGACGCAGGATTTACAGTGGTTTCTAGAACATCACAGGCAGATAAGCGTTAAGATACTAGAATGATTTCTGAATGAGTTTTTCAATTCTAAACGAATTTGCATATACCACCCCCAGCTGATGGATATTATGGGTTGAGACCATGTCGAAGAGCTGTAATCAAAGCTGTCTCATTCCAGCCACTAGAAGCCTCCAGCGTCCAAAATAAAAGGGCATATGTACTCACTGAAGACTTTCTTTGATGAAGGTTGAAGAGCTGATTGTGAATAGTGAGATCGGAAACTGTCTGACCAAACACTTCCTTAAACTGTTGAATGAAACTTAACCACAGGAGAATCTGAGTTCCAGAGCGATTGGGCCCATTGGAGAGCTCTGCCGGACAGCAGGGAGATAATAAATGCCACTCGGGCAGAATCTGTAGAGAATTGATGTGCCTGCATTTAGAAATATAGTGATACCTGAAGCAAAAAACGCTGCAATCCTCCGCCTCTCCGTTGAATGCCGCTGGTCGGGCCATGGGACTCGCAAAGGCAGCTGACGAAGCAGCGGATGTTTGCAGAAGTGAATGGTGGCGTGCTAAATGAAGGAGATCCTCAGGAACGGTGGGTGGATTAGCCGGTGGAGAAGGAAGTAAGGACTGACGAACAGCCTGAATCAGTTCCGCGAATGGATGACGAGATGCATTCTCCACAAGGTCCGCTGGACTCTGCATTTTGTTGGTCTGGTCTTCTATCACGAATGGAACAGGAGTCAGACAGGTGGTAATTGAAATAGTGTTTACAAGTTGCAGATCCAGACAGAGATTTGGTGAGTATGCAAGCAGACGATATTCTGGATGGAACTTAGCCAAAGGATAACCAGAATCCTGACACCGGCCCACCTCAACTTTTTGATTTGATAATCCAGCCCTCGATTGAAGCAAATTGAATAGCCCCGTGATATGATGTAGTAATTTTATACAAGCTAGAGTGCCATTTTCTCTAAATATCATCAGGATTACAAATGTGATATTTATTATATAGGCTACAACAGTTAAATTAACAATAAGGTAACATTGTGAGTTAGATTTTTAGACACAATATTTGTCAATATTGTTTCTTTTTCCTTTATTTCATCAACGCAAATTTTAAAATGAAACCACAGAACAGTCATGCAAGAGATACAGCAATGATTTATTTACTGACTGTATCCACATTTTGAACAATTAAGTTTAAGTAATTATTCAATGGCTCATTCAATAAAGATGGTCACTTACTTCGTGAATGAATGAGCCATTTGAATAAACTTTGAATGAATGACTCACTCAACTCACGCAGTATTAGTTTCATGTTTAAAGTAGGCCTACCCTTTTATTAAAAAGTTAAAATGAGAAAATATCTAATTATGTCCCAGTATAGGTATGAATTCCACTGGAAATCAATTTAATGTGGCATATGTTGCCCTTTAATAAAAAAGTATACATTTTTGTTTGTCACTGATTTGATTTGTCATCTATCAACAACAAAATCTTTGGAAATATCGAGAGATAATTTTTCAATATTGCACAGCCCTAATGTAGCCTACAGTAGCCTATTCATTTTTATTTAGCGCTTGTATATGTAAAAACGCCCGTCTTTTCGAGTATCATAAACATCTCAAGGGGTAAGGTCGGTCTAAAAAACACAACAGCAGGCTAATGCTGTCCCATATGTTAATCAGACAAAAACCCTTAGCGTTGAGCCATGACATGACTGGCCAATTACACGAGAGATTATATATTTCAATAACTTATTGCAACTGTATCTTTTAACACACCTTCTGATGTCCATTCATCTTTATTCTGTGCCATATAAGCCCTAAAAAGGGAGATGGTTCTCACTGCGGAACATCCAACTCCAGATCCAACTCCTCCCACCTTACATACACCTAAACCTATACCCAACTCCGCCCCCTGATCCCTAAACCCAACCCTAATCCTACCCATCTCCACCCCTTGGATCTTGATCCGACTCCTCCCTGTGGATCTCATGTTCTGCATTGAGGTGCTACTAATTCGGCTCACCTTAGCTCCACGTTGCCTTAGGTAAATAGTGACATCTAGAGGACAAGACTAGGCTAATAACATGACCATATAATGAAAACATGCATGACTGGTGGGATAATAACATGCAAGTAAAGGGTGAGCTGCAGGGTAACACTTTAAAATAATGGTCCGTAGTTAACAAGTAGCTATGCAGGAAGTAATAGGTAGTACTGCATTAACACCGAAGTTAATACTATTAACTAATATGGAAGCAATATTAACTAATCATTAAGTAATAGGTAATTTAGTACAAAGGTAGTTCCTTGGTAGGTATTTGATTGTTACTAAAGAAATATATCCTCATTGAGAACTACTTGTGAACTAAGAAATAATAACCAATTAATTACTAATCACAAAAGTAACATGTCTAAAAAGTGAACAATTGTGGGGGGGTTACTCTTAACATGGTCATAACATTTCAGAAGCATGAGTTCTTTGTGGCAACAAGTTTATGAATATTACATCCCCCCAAATACATTAGCTAGGTTGAGATTGTGACTACTCTTGCCAGGATGGACGCATGTTCTCTGTTTATTTAAAACTTAAACATAAAATAATACTAATAAAGACAGTTTTTAAAAATAAACCTTAAATAATTAGGAAGTGATGCTGACACTCTCATGATTGGATTAGTTCACTATTATGAGCTCTATTGAATGTCAGTCACATACAGTATATCTCAGACTCCAAAGACCTATAACTTTATGTTATAGTAGCTTCCTGAGGAGGACTTCTCTTTAGCACATGAATATAAACATTGATGTTCACTTGTCAAAAACAATTTGTATCTTTAAGGAAGAAATTGGCTGCATTTATGTTACGATAAGCGCAAAACCACATCTACCAGATTACAGTGTTTGTTAGAATATTAGTGCCTCACAGAACCTGTACAGTATGTGTCAAATATAAATTTAAATTACCTTACAAGGTAACGCTTGTAGTTAGTTAGGAGTTAACATGTTTTTCACTTTAAAATAATGGGCCACATCACTAGTAGTTCCTGCGGGATGACAAGGTAACGCTTAAGTAGTTATTGAGGAGTTAACATGTTTTTCACAAATGATACAAGTAATTTAATTTTATATTTGACACATACTGTACAGGTTCTGTGAGGCACTAATATTCTAACAAACACTGTAATCTGGAAGATGTGTTTTTGCGCTTATCGTAACATAAACACAGCCAATTTCTTCATTAAAGATGCTAATTGTTTTTGACAAGTGAACATCAATGTTTATATTCATGTCCTAAAGAGAAGTCCTCCTCAGGCAGCTACTGGAACATAGTTATAATAGTGAACTAATCCAATCATGAGAGTGTCAGCATCACTTCCTAATTATTTAAGATTTATTTTTAAAAACTGTCTTTATTAGGATTATTTTATGTTTAAGTTTTAAATAAACAGAGAACATGCGTCCATCCTGGCAAGAGTAGTGGTCACAATCTCAACCTAGCTAATGTATTTGGGGGGATGTATAAACTTCATAAACTGGTTTCCACAAAGAACCCATTTGAGGCACATGCTTCTGAAATGTTATGACCATGTTAAGAGTATAAAACCCCCACAATTGTTCACTTTTTAGACATGTTACTTTTGTGATTAGTAATTAATTGGTTATTATTTCTTAGTTCACAAGTAGTTCTCAATGAGGATATATTTCTTTAGTAACAATCAAATACCTACCAAGGAATTACCTTTGTACTAAATTACCTATTACTTAATGATTAGTTAATATTGCTTCCATATTAGTTAATAGTATTAACTTCGGTGTTAATGCAGTACTACCTATTACTTCCTGCATAGCTACTTGTTAACTACTGACCATTATTTTAAAGTGTTACCGATTTGCATTCTCTCACTGTACATCATTACTGTACTGTACATACCATACAACATTAAAATTGAAAAACTACAAGCTGAACAACTGAAGAAAACAGGCTTGATAGTTATAAGCGACATAAAAAAACAACAACAAAAATAAGGGGAACAAAAAACCTATTCAAAAAAACACAAAAAGCCAGCCCCTAAAAGGTGCAATTTAATACCTCAGAGAAGTAAAATGAAACCTTAATGAACTTCAGTGGGTAAATATGTTACAAACATTCCCTTTGATGGTATTGGCCTCCGGTGACAAGCTGTTGATAAGCTACAAGTTTTGCACCTTTTTTGAGTGTGTGAGAGAAATTTCACAGATGATTGACAGTGCTTTTTGTGTTCTACAGACGAAAGAATGTCATGCAGTTAGTTAGTGATGACAATGTTTGATTTTGTGTGAACTGTCCCTACATCTTACCTCTTGTCTTGCAAGTAAATCATGTGATGTCTACTGTTTTATTTCATTTTCCTTCTGTTAAACTGTCCTAGACCCTCTGGGCGCATATATTGTGACGGCAGCGATATGCTGCCTATTCTAGTGTGACACAAAGACTGAGTGCAAATGTGATCTGTATGTTTGTCTAGCACATTAATGTCTTTATACTGTTACAAATCAGTGGTTAATCTAGCCTTTCACTACAATGATTTATGCTATAGCTACGTCTATGAATACATATCTTGCTCTTTTAAAGAAAATCATGTAATTTATCTTTTTACATGATTTTACCCCAATTGTGGGGTTTAAATGACGCTATGACTTCCGGGTCAATAGAAAATGACCCGGAGTTTGAGTTATTAATTTGTAGCTGGTAAATGTGACTTGTTGCTTGCCAATTGTTAGCTGAAACTGTAGAAATAATATTCTGTAATTTTCTAGTTTTATAGAGGTTGTATTTCAGCTGGGGTTTTTATGTCTTTCTCACCTGAGCCACCCCTGTATCATAATCGTGTTGGTATGATCCAATTCCAGGAGTGACCTCAGGCCTATAAAGTCTAGTATTTTCATTCTGTCAGGGGCAACCCGGTCTCATCCCAAGACGTCATATAACTGACGTTTTGGGACGTCTTTTGACCATACGTCAATATTCGCCTTTTTAGGGCCCCCTTAAACGTCGGTAGATGAGGTTATGGGATCCTAACTCTATACCCCAGACCTAAACCTAACCCTAAACCTAACCCGTCACCTAACTGACGTTAAAGGTAAAGCGTCAGTTGTATGACGGCCCGGGAATCGCCATCTACTGACGTTTAAGGGGGCCCTAAAAAGGCGGATATTGATGTATGGTCAAAAGACGTCCCAAGACGTCAGTTATATGACGTCTTGGGATGAGACTGTGTTATCAGGGGAGCTTGGGGTGAAAGGACATAAGTCTGTCCTTGCTCTAATATACAGACTTGTGTTAAGGTCATTTTCCAAACTGTTGTAAAAGTTTGCTGTTATTATTATTTTGACTCTCATGTCAATTTATTTTGTTTATTCTAAAGTGTTTTTTTTTGGTACATTTTTTGTCCTTCCATTGGCCTTAATTGTGGATAATAAAAATCCCATCTCTGCAAACACATCCAACTTCTCCTGAGTGCTGAGTGCTTATCTGCTTAAGATGATTCAGTCATGTCTACCCTTAAGGTATTGTAGGTAGGAATTTTATAAAAACTTTTTTCCAAAATTGTTTAAACTTTCTACATATATCAATGCATAATTAAAATGTAAGTATACTCTGATAAAAAAATTATAAAAATCGAGTGACTCTAGACCGTTTAATCTGCACTAAACACAGCTGGGATCTCACAGCTAAATCTCAAACCGGGACAAAACAAAGGATTGGCTTAGGCAACTGTCACTCTCTCGCAACCATGGCAAACACCCCTTTGCCACACAGGACCTGCCCACTTGCGCGTATCCAGGTCATACCTGTTCACATGCCCTTGTTTGAGCTTGAAGATGAAAAACTTGACGCAGGTCCTCTTGTCCAAGAAGTGCTCCTTGCCCTGCACTTCGACTACCCCGTCCTCGGCCTCTACTTCCTCAGACCCTAGTTGCACGACCTATTGCTCGACCTCCTCTGCTTCATCATGACTTTTGCGTAAACATACACGCCACTTTCAAGTCAAGTGGCATGTTATATATACGCATTTTGAGCTATCCATGTGTATGCATGTATGTCTACGCCGTAAAATGTCTGAGTGATTCCGCGTGTATGTCTACACCGTTAAATGTCTGAGCGAAACGAAGCAAAATCTAGATCTACATCTAGGATGGTAGAGGAAGACTCTGTGGAGTGTAGTCCTCATTAGAGTCAACAATGCCTTCATCATGGAAACTCTTACATGCCGAACAACATATATGTTATGAATCTTACACGAAATTCATCTTCATCACAGTGTAAATGATGGATGGCAATGGAAAAACGTGTATCATGCAACCTGTTTTTAGCTTTGTCTTATAACTCGTTACTTCAACTCGCAATTCAATAAATATATATTTTAAACTTTACCAATAGCTTGATTGTGAGTACTAAAATACATCTTATTTGTTTATCTTCATAATGATAAAGTTGCGCTTTCATGTGTTTTGGGGGCGTGGCTTCGGAAGGAGCCCAGAATGGAGGGGTGGAGTGAATGGAAATGGAGCTGTCTTTAAAACAGTCGTGAAAGGTCTACAGACACTCGATTTTTATACTTTCTTTTTCAGAGTAGATTTTAATTATGCATTGATATATACAGAAAGTTTAAATTTGGAAAAAAAGTTTTTTTTTTATAAAATTCCAACTTTTTTATAACCCTCTGATAAGTTAAAAGGGCACTGAAAAGTTTCATTTACCTGCTGATCAAAGAATGATCTGAAAATGACAGTTTTTCCAGGAAATATAAAGACAAATTGACAGTTTTTGTAATATTTTGGGGTACAAATACATTGAATGTTTCACTCTCTCTTCAGAAGAAAAGGATAATATTTGATTAATGGAGGATTAATATGTGAACGGACGATACAGGTGACTGTTGGACCTCACTGCATAAATATAGGAGATCATTTTACATCAAAGAGTTTTTCTTTCTACTTTGATATATTTATAAATATATGTTACACCAGAATGTACAGTTGAATTGGTAATGTTAAGTTCACAAACTTAAAACTCACTCAAATTACAAGTATACTTCTTGCAGTATAAAACTACTAACTAAACTTTACTGAGAGTACACTACAAAGTGAACTTTCATAAACTAAAAAAATGTGCTACAATTTGACTTGAAAACTATCAGTAGGCTATAGGCTTTAAGTTCATGTAGTTTCAGTACAAATGATAAACGTAGTTCTAGTTCTGTATACTCAAAATTTACTGTTACACTTAAAGAATGCTTAAAAGTATAATTTAAAATATGAAAAGGTGGGCAAAAAATTAGTCTCAAGTAGTACTGAAAGAGTACACTTACTAGTAAACTACTAGTAAATTGATGTTAGAATAGGCCTTACTACATAAATTATACTGAAAAATATACTTGAACTTTACTTTGGTTGGTATACATAATAAAATGAACTTTAAGGATACTTATTTATTTATTTATTTGGAAGGGGTGTCCAACACATTGATTGCGAGAACTGATTGTTTGCTTATCATAATCTACCCAGACCTTAAAATGTGGCCTTGAGATGATCAGCGATATTCCATATTCCGATATTCCTGGTCATAATGTTTTGGCTCATCAGTGTACAGCTCGATGCTTTTCTTTTCCAGGATTGTGCATTGATATTTATATATTGTATTAATAATGCAAAGTTTTGAAAGTGCTTTTACCTTTAGCACCTTGAAATGATCTACAAGAATGTAACTTTTCTACAAGAATATATGTATTTCTTTGTTCGTATTCGTAATAAGTTTTAAAAAATATTCTAAAGCGTACTTCATTTGCACAAGGGTGGTGTTAATTTACACAATTATTTTAGTGAAGTGCTCTTGAATTTAATCAGTTTGATTGTTTTTTTGTTTGTTTTTTTGTTTGCATGTGGATAAAAAGACAGTTCATGATTTCAAAAATCACCAATAGTGTTGTACATTCCTGAACTTGTTTTAATCATTTAAAGTATCATTTAAAGTCTCTTTGAGTGAAACGCAAATTGAAACTATTTTCGACCTGCATGTGGATTCCTAAAAATGTAGCATGTTACCTGTAACCTGACTGTCAAGATTTGGGAAAAAAAAAAAAAATTATATTAACACCTTGCTCTTGAAACCAAAAACATAACTTAAAAAACAAGTTTGACCTGTATGAACAACACTGGACCCTTTTCAATAATGGAATGCAGAACAAAGTAAAAGTGACACGTGGATGAGAAAATGTGAGAATGTGCATTTGAAGATTAACTGTACATTTTTAATAAAGAGGAAGGCTAATTTCCTTATTAGAACATCCATATGGTAATTAGTTGCCAAGAAAATATACATCTACTGGTTTTATTATTTTTGTTTAAACTTTTTGTTAAACTTTCATTTTCTCAAGACCCTCCCATTTTGTTAAGCTATATAAAATAAGTGTGGGAACAGGCTTGTCACTTCATTCCCCTGCTCATCAAAGATGGATCTGCAAATCTCAGTTTTTCTTCTGTTCATTCTGTTCACTGCAGGTACAAAGACTATAGTGTTTGTTTTTAATGTCATTATACAGCAATGTTTCTCTCTCATACGTTCTCTCTGCTTTCAATTACTAAAGGACAGTCTCGCAGCTGCTATCAGTGCACAAGTCTGCAGGGGAGCTCTTGTAACTCGGGAATATGTTCTGATGGATTTTCCAACTGCTTGGGTGCAACTGTGGAAGTTGGTAAGTCCAGTATGATGGATTGAAATTGACTGGTGCAGCAACACAGTTTAAATGATGTTGAAGTCAAAGAATTGTTTTTCTGGAAAGAATTAACACAACAGAATGTTCTATATAAATGATTGAAATTCACTTATTTTCACTCAAATTGTTATTCTGATAATGTAATTGTAAATACATTATGTATATGTATATGTCTAAATACATACATTTCCATCACAATACTTAACTGCTCATTCCTGTATCGTTTGTTTTTCAGTCAACTTTACTAAATTTACAGCGAAAACTTGTGCTCCACTTGTCTGTCCAAGTGGCTCTATAAACCTCGGCATCGGAAAAATCTCTTCTTACTGCTGTGACACAGACCTGTGTAACAACAAAGATGCTACAGGTATTGCACTTTACAGTCAGACCAGTTTACAGAAAAAAGAGGCTATATGTATTATTAGTCCCACCCTTTCCACACATAAACTAATCCCAGTAAATGAGCGGACAGTCACAGTCGATTCAGTAAATTATAAGCTGTTTCCTCACAAAATCGGTTTATTTAGTGTATTGAAGCCTTTCCTCCATTGACTGCCATTAAAAAAAACCTCTTGTCTCCTTCCCTGCATTACAACAGCATCAGCATTAGTCAGTTGTCGGTCATTTACATAGAAAACATTTAAAAGCAGCAGAACTTTATGTAAAAAGCTCTGACAGAACTTTATGATTAGCTCAAGACTTCTTACATCAATGTGTTCTGAAATCATACGTGCTCAAACTGGTAATCTCCACACAGAGCATCGTACATGATCTCTTAAAGGGTACATATCATGCTTTTAAATCATTCATTTTTACATATAAATCATGCATTTGTGGTCTATATAAAGCAGAGATGCCCAAACTAGGGCCCGCGGGCCAAAGTTGGCCCGTGGTATCCTTTGATTTGGCCCGCCATACCGTCCGGGGAGAGGGGATTTCTTTAAAATGCAAAACTTTACAAATAAAACTGCATTAGTTAATCAGATTGAAGTTGTTTTATATTTATTTTAAATATTATAAAATAAATAAACCCATAGCAACTTTAATGTAATACCGTTTGATTTATGATGCAAAATTTACTTTTGGCCCACGGCCCACAATCAAGTTTGATTTTTGGCCCTTCGTAGGAAAAAGTTTGGGCACCCGATATAAAGCATAACTGCAATGCTTGGGTCTGAATTCCTCATTATTATAGCTCCACAGGTCGCTTTTCTACCCCTTTTCTGATGTGCGTCTGTGAGCAACTTGTTTTGAAGCGGTCTCTTTAAATATAAAGGAGATGTGTCATGCCCCGCCCGCTCTCGAGGTCGCTGAGTTCACGGTCGGTTCAACTCCACCCCGTTTTATAGTTTGGTTAGAGATATACGATTATATACTATAGCTTGAAAGAACATTTTTATTCACACGTTAACAAAATGTCAACAACGGAAGACTTGTCCATCAAGCCTTACATGTTCAACCCAGAGCGAGCGAGTTGAAAAAGGCGACGACAAACCTGCAGAACTTCTTCATATGGATTTATGTATTGCAATGGTATGTAACTGTATTGTGTGTTATTAGTGAAAGTCGATTATTTCTCGTTAAAACAAGCACACTAACAAGATAAATTACTACGGTCTACCCAGATAGCAAACTGACATTGAATCAACGTGGAAACGACGTCTCTCATGACATTGAAACAACGTTGATTTTGCTCGTCGAATTAACGTTGAACCAACGTCAGACGCGGCATTCTTCAAAGCTAAATGAAAATCGAAAATTGGTTTGCTTTCATAACGTTGAAACAACGCGTTGATTTCAAGTTGATTTTCCGTTAGTTTTGAAAGAATGACGCGTCTGACGTTGGTTCAACGTTAATTCGATGAGCAAAACAATGTCAGATCAATGTTGTTTCGATGTCATATTTCCCCGTTGATTCAATGTCAGTTTGCTATCTGGGTAATCTTCCCACTAAAAATCTGTATTGATAATATGATACGTTTAGAAAAGCATCAGAAAACACAGCAGCTAAATGATCATTTATGAAACTCAAGAACAATAATACTGCAGACGTGTAACGTTACTTCAAAACAAAAACAAAGAAAGACAAAGGTACTGCTAAACCACAACCACCATGTGTTTTAAGAAAGTAAAGTACTTTAATTTTATTAACGATATTTACAGCTTATCGAAATGCTCTGTTCGTCGTCTCCAAAGATAGAAGGAATTGACCCGTCATTCAGACGAAGTCGATCGGCAAACCCTTCTTTATACTGGCGGAGGTTGTTGAAGTTTGAATCCTTGAAGCGCTTCAGGTCACTACATCCAACAACCGAACATTTTGACTTGCCCTCTCGTAACTTCTGCATCCTTGAGCTTAGTGTTGGACCGGTAGTCAATGTCCTTGTTTGTCAGTTCCGCTGCAAATACGGTGACGTGATTGTTCAAAAAATGTCATAGAGAACAGAAAAATCTGAACAGGTTGAAAAATATGACCAAAACAGAATAAACAAAGCACCTGAAGACATAAACGAAGCACCTGAAGAGAATAATTTCATATTTTCTGTACTTATAAACACTCCACATATACAAAAAAATGCATTTAAGGGCTAAAAAAGTGGATTTTGCATGATATTATGTCCCCTTTAACTGTAAATTACCAGTAAAGACTTGAGTGCAAGTGTGATTAGGACGTTTTGTTGGTACAGTGAGATGTTTTCGACTGGGAGAATCACAGGTTACTGTGATTTTGCCAACATGTTCCTGTATAAACATTCTTGTTGATCCTGGAGCAACAATCCAATCATCCAATCAGATTTGAGGGGTGGGATTACATTTAAAGGCAAGTTTAGGCTTACAACAAGAGTTAGTGGCTTATACATCATTCCTATCTATCATTTCCCTCTTATTTTAGGGATAAAATATTGGTCAGATTAGGTTTAGGGTGTTAGGACTTTGTTTAAGGACAGGAATGTTGCTCCAGGATCAACAAAAGATGCTGATCCAGGACCATGCAAAATCTTAGCAAAATCACAGCAACCATGCAGAATATAAAACTAGAACCCTGTAAAGAAAGCACATCTATTTTTCCTCCTGTAGATCCTTCTAATCCCACCAATGGAAACTCTTGTTACTACTGTGATGGACAGAACTGCTTGAACACAGTGAAATGTTCAGGGAATGAAGATCGCTGCATTAAAGCAACAGGTGAGAATCTGGAAACAGAAGAAGATTGATGTTATTTTCATTTAAACTGCCTTGTAGGTTTTAAATATTTGACACAGATCACATAATGTCCAGCTTAGACTAACCTTTGTTCTCTTTCTTTTCATCAGGGAAGTTTGGAGACCAGACATTGGTTGTAAAAGGCTGTGTCTCTAAATTAATTTGTGACGCCACTTCATTTATTCCTAGTGTTGAGGGCATCTCGTGTTGTGAGGGGAACCTGTGTAACGGGTCTCAGAGTGTCACTCAGAGCGTCCTGATCTTCTGCGGTTCTCTGCTCTCATACTTCCTGATGCACTGAATACAGTGTTCTACAATGTGACACGCTATATATGGCTTGAATTTTGTATGTACACTTTATGGAAAACAATGTGCAAATCACCTTTACACCTGTTTCTGGTTTTATTTTTTTTAATAAATCATACCAGTGGGTTAGTTAGAATGTTTTGAAGAATTAAAAATACATTTTGGTCCAAAAATAACAGAAACTACGTTTTATTGAAAAAATTGAACATTAATTTAAGCCAATTTATTAACTTTCCGACTCTTACATGTCAGATGATCTTATTTCATTTTTGCTTGTCAAACCGGCCAAACAGTAATATTGCAACTACTTGTTCATACTTTCTCTCTGTCTTTGAGAACATGCTTTGTGCCAGAGGATTTAAAAATTAGCCTTAAAGCTACACTGTGTAACTCTTTAAGTTTATTCTTAGCTAAAACACTTAGTTCTTTCAAAAATATATGTGCTCATTAATGTATATTTACTTCGTTCAAGTAATAAAGTATTATGATCCAAATGTCTTAGCACTCATATGGTGCTATTCTAAATAGCTTAAGAGCTCTACTATACTACACAATAAAAAGATATAAACAGTAAACAGGATGGATTCCTCTTCCTCAAACACACAATGACCCCAATTCACATGTTTCAAGGCGTTAAGGTCAAACTGGGACAAATTTATTGGCAAACTGGGACACTTAAAACACATTCATTAGTTATTCCAGTCTAGGCCTTATACAAAGTACATTAAATTAAATACACAATAACAATATAAACAACAACAACAATAATATAAACATCACATTGTGATGTTTGAAAGGGTGCAGGTACAGCAGATTCAAACCAACCCCCTCGCTTGTCTTCCCAAATGTTGTTGTTTTTTTATGTACTGGGTTTAATTTATTTCATATAAATATAATTTAAAAAAACAGTAACCTTCATAAAAATCTCTTGTAGGCTAATTAATTGCATACAGGCTAAATTTAATTTCTGTACGGTAGATTAATCTACAGGTCAGCCAGAGAAAGTGAACGCCACCCCATCTTCAATGAGAATATTCTCATTAGCATTAGCATCGCAAGCAAGCTCAATATAATAGCCTAATAATAATAAAACAGTTAATTTGTAATTTATATTTAAGCAAATGCCAAATTGCAACATGATAAAACAGGTGAGTGTTAAAAAAAAAAAACACACACACACACATGGAGAGCATGAAAATAAAAACAAAAATAATAAGGAAAAGGGCAAGAGTTCAATCAAATATAAGTAGTCATTTTACTTACCATCACAGATCAATGCAAGGTTGTTAAATATTATGTGCCACACCCTGGAAGTGATGTTATAGCCACAGAATCTTCATGTAACTGACGCTAAAGGGCGCCTAAAGCGTCAAATATTGAAGCATGGTCAAAGGTGACGCCTTGGGGTGAGAATGCGTTGTAATAAATACATATCCATGTGAAAGTATTAAGCTTAAAGGTTCTCAAAGCGATCCTGGGTGTTGACGTTCGAATATTTTCAAACAAATCGGAGGCTAGCTAGACCCTCCCTCCTCCGCATCTCATCTCATCTCCTCCCCCTCCCTTCCGTGCTTCCTGAAATAATTGTGAACGTGCATAGTTCTAGCTAATAATATCCTTGTGTGGGTTTGGCGAACATAAGCGTCAATTTAGAAGAAAAAAAAAACCAATTTAACATTACCCACCTGTCCAGCAAAAACAGAGCAACCTGAATGTCGGACTGGAAGCCCTTCTGCCGCCGGAGTTCTCGCCATCGTTCAAAAGCTTTGCTACCGATGTAAATTCGGAACTTCGCACGTTCTTTATCCGACTCCTTGTTTTTAATTTGTTCTTCAGAACGACGTCTCTTTGGTCGTGTGTCGGTCATTTTTCAAACTTCCCTCTGATGCTTCACTCTCCTTCACACACACACACACCCTTCACACCCCCTTCAGACCCACCCTCAAATACTTCTTGCCAGTGATTGGCTGGAACACTGTTTGTTAGGTTTCGTGGTCCGGGTAAGACATGATTGTTTTTGTTGCCGTTTGTGGAGCCTGTGGTGTCTACAGAGACCGCGTTTTTTTACAGTGTGTTTAGGGGACAGGCAGCTAGCCGATAGTGAGGAGACGTTTGATGTATGTGACAAAAAATGTTTTGGCCCCACATCGCTCAGAGAACCTTTAACTGTCCCACTTTACCCACTGTCCCACTTTACCAGTTATCACCCTGCATATACAAACACACACATGGAATATGAATACAAGCCAAGTCAGAAATCAACTTTTTTTTTCTAAAATGCTTTGTGTGTGTGTGTGTGTGTAATCTGTGTATTTATATTTACACTATAAACAGAAATTTATTCTAATTTTCTTTCTTTCTCAAAACACTGAGTTTTGATAAGTTAGATATTTATGTATAAGTGTTTTCACATATGATCATTAGGTGTAGGTCATCAGTAAATGAGTGTGGGATTTAAATTCAGAGTTTCCTGAATGAGACAAAAGAGCTGTTAGTTTTGAAAGTAATGTAGAGAACTGTGTTTAGAGTTTTGCAAAAAGTTTGTTTTACAATAGCAAACTGAGTTTAAAGTGTAACGTGCTTGTAGTTTTGCAGACTGGATCTGAAGATTCGGTACGTGTGACTGGTCCACAGCACGACAAGATTTTACGGGTCAAAATCTTGTAATCTGACACAGTGACTATCGTAACTCTACACATAGGTGATCAATGCTCGTCTGTTGCTACAGCCAACGACAGAACAGTTTGCATGCTTTGCTCGAACTTTTGCCATTGCGTTAGAACTGGTCACACTGTTGTCGCTTGCGAAAACCAAATGGTGGCGCCCTGGGTGGAAACGTGCGTATTAAGGGGCGGTAATATTATAATAAGATCCCCTTCCTACATCAGAAAGGGGAGCGAAATCTGATTGGCTTATTTTTGACATGCTTGCAGAGAAAGGCTTACCAAAACAAAGTTCCTGGGTTTCACTTTTCCTGTTTTCTGGGTTGGTAGATGCACTTAAACATGGAAAAAGTCAGATTTTTAAGATGTCACCTTTAAAATATAATTCTCTCATGAAGATCCTCCCCCTCTGAGAAGCTATAAAATGGCACTGAAACAGACACATTATTTTATTCTCCTCCTGATCAAAGATGGATCTGCAAATCTCAGTTTTTTTCCTGTTCACTTTTTTCACAGCGGGTACAAAGAGAAATTGCTTGAATTATTATGGTGTACAAATACCAATTACTCATGTCTCTTACTGTCTCTCTGTTTTATTACTAAAGGACACTCGCTCAAATGTTATGCGTGCATGGGTCTGACGGATTCTTGTGTACAACCGTTGACTTGTCCCAGTGGATTATCCAAGTGTTCAACAGCTGTGACACAAATCGGTAAGTCCGTTGTTGTTTTTGATATGTACTGTCACTTGTTCCGACTGATGAAGATTCTGCCATAATTTACTGGTCCTGTGACAGTGTAAATGGTATTTCTCACATAACATTGATGGAATTTACAAATTCACTAATTTATGTTTCTGCTATTTAATTTTTGTATTTAATTTGTGTAGTTTGTTTTCTTTGCTATCAACAGAGTTTGCATTAACAATAAAATGATTTGAAATATCAATGCATTGTTTTGCACACATGTGTTTCTTTTTTTAACTCACTGTAACTTTCTACTTCTGAGCATTCATGAATGATTGTTTTCATCAAAATAATGTGAAGTTGAACCAGTCTTTCAATTTTTAGGTGACATCACTTCTAGTGTCAAAAGTTGTGCTGTTGACTGTCAAAATGGGTCCATGAACCTTGGTGTTTTAAAGATGTCTTCATTATGCTGTGACACAGACCTTTGTAATGCCAAAGATGCTCCAGGTATTGTGCTTCAATGTTCATGTGCAAAATCTTCTTTAAAGTCATCACTCATTTTACCTCCATATGAAATCAATCAAGAAAAAAAAAAGCTGGGTAGATTGATTTTCTGTCAGGAATTGATTGAATGGAACCTCTAAAGGATTGTAGTCCCATTTTGTAACAAAAACAAAACGAAATGAAAGAACACTTGTTTTCCTCCTGATGTAGATCTCAGCTCTAATGTCCCCAATGGAAAGCAATGTTTCTATTGTGACGAGCACAGCTGCTTAAACATAACGAGCTGTTCAGGGACTGAAGATCGCTGCATTAAAGCAACAGGTGAGAATCTGTTAAAAGAATATCATCATTCATTTTGTTTTTCCATCTTGCACTTTAAGGATTTTGACACAGATCACATGTATCAATGTCCAGCTTAGACTAAATCAACCTTTGTTTTCTTTCGTTTCATCAGGGACTTTTGGAGGCCAGACATTGGTTGTAAAAGGCTGTGTGTCTAAATCTATTTGTGACGCCACAACATCAGTTAGTAATGTCGAGGGCATCTCGTGTTGTGAGGGGAACCTGTGTAACGGGTCTCAGAGTGTCATCCAGAGCGTCCTGATCCTCTGCTTTTCTCTGCTCTCATACTTCCTGATGCACTGAATACAGCAGATCTTCACATTTGTAAAACAATAATTGCAATCTCAATATCAGGATTTTCCTGCTCAGTTAAAGATCACAAAAGCAACAACAGAAATAGTCAGATAATTAGCACTAACACTTCACAAATACTTGATTGATTGATTGATTGATTGATTGATTACTTTATTAACTCCAACAATATGCACTTTTGTCTATCATTTCACCTCATGCACATTGTGCAATTAACATTTTTTGTAAACAACTCAGTTTTTGTTTGAGTGTTGATTATTATATTTGACCATAAATAGCAATAAATATAAATAATAATTGTTAGGGCTTTTCTTTAAGCCGTTGTCGTTGATAACAGGGGTGAGCAGGTTTTTCATGCAAACAATGTCTTTATTTTGTTCCAATGAATAAACATTGCCACAAATCCACTTCCTGTGTCTTTTTATTCATTCATTTTGATGAAAACCTATACGTAGAGTTCACACCTGGCAATATCCCTGACTTTCTTTCTTTGCAATTGCGAGTTTACATCTTTTTTATCTCATACGCGATATACAAAGTCACAATCGCAAGTTATAAAATATGAATTTTCTCACAATTCTGACTTCTTCACACACAGAGCTTGACTTTCTCAGAGTCAGTAATGTAAAATACTAAAACTATTTAATTTAAAATTAACTATTTAATTCATAGATTATCTTTTGTAGGGAGAGAGAGAGAGAGAGTGGGGATGGTTGCAACACTTTTTGCATTTCATTGAGTTTCTCAAAAACTATATGCATTTTAAAGTCAAAATTTTAATACAATATATCCACATCTGTCAGCTATCCACTCACATTGCTGCAACACGTGTATGAAGAGTTCAGATGCAAAAGCCTCTAAATGCCATTTGAAATTTTCTTCTTTAATGATGATTTTTATCAAACTTGTATATTTAAGTTCAGTAATTTTACTTAAATAACAATTAATAGGTAATTATCATTGCCATTTAAGTGAAATCACTGAACTTAAATATACAAGCTTGATAAAAATGATCATTCTAGAAGAAAATTTCAAATGGCACTTAGAGGCTTTTGCATCTGAACTCTTCATATGATAATTAATGTACAGTTTAAACATGAACAGACAAAGCCAAACGTTACAACTGACCCATGATTGGCCAGGTGTAACAAATCCACTGAAGGCGAGTTGTAGGGTCTTCCCTAAATTGGCTGGGGGATGTTAATCAGAATCAACACACTGACATTTAATAATACTTCTGTGAAAGCTTACATCATCTGTGTGTAAGTGAGTGTTGTAACTGTGTGGAAAGTGAATGTTGGATTCTTGTAAGGTTATGAGGCAAATAGCAATGTTCCCTTTCGAAAGGGAACACGCACTCCGTTGATGACACATATAGGCATTCCCCAAAGCGCCATCGATGCAGTACGAGTTCCCTGTTCTCAGGGGAATGGTATAGCTTTAGCATTAGTTCTTCCAGGAAGATTTAAAACATCATCAAAGTTCATGTGACATCAGTGGGTTAGTTAGAATGTTTTGAAGCATCGAAAATACATTTTGGTCCAAAAATAACAAAAACGATGACTTTATTGGCTATTCTTCCGGTTCTGTTGTGTATCCACGTTCAGTGACGCTGCTGACGTAAGACACTGCTGACGTGTATCTGGTGCGGCTGAGCTTTATTTACAGTCTGGGGAGACGCACGCTGTACAAAACAATCAAACATGATTTCAAAACAGAGGTAAGACTTGCATTTTTTTGCCGTGCCACACTGTAAAAATGAATATGCTTTATCTAATCAATAAAATTGTGGCAAAAGATTACAAACAATATTATTAATTAAATTCAACAAATTAGAATTGAGTAATAATTAATCAAATTATTCCTTAAAAGTTAACCATATAAAATGAGTAAAGTTTACACCAAAAAAATTTAACTAAAATATTGGAATAACAGACAGACGTCAAAGATTATTTAAGAACTCTTTATTTTATATTGCCAACATTGAAGACACCTGATGTTAACAAGCAGAATCACTGAAGGAGAAAACCATAATTTTAAAACAAACCTAAAACAAACACCAATCACCATAATGGTAACTTAAATGTACTTTTTCTTTTTTTAATACGTTTTACTCATTTTATATGGTTAACTTTTAAGGAATTAATTTGATTAATTATTACTAAATTCTATTGTTAAATTGGGGGTCTTTATTTCCATTCTGGACAAGGCGTACATACATTTTCAATGGAGGGACAGAAAGCTCTCAGACTAAATCTAAAATATCTTAAACTGTGTTTCGAATATGAACGGAGGTCTTACGGGCTTGGAATGTCATTAATGACATAATTATCATTTTTGGCTGAACTAACCTTCACATCTATCCAATCCTGTCCTTATACTCAGTGTATAAAATCGGTATACACATGTTTGAGTTTGCAGATGCTGACGTGACAAGGCAGTCTTCAGGCAGGAAGTGCAGATCCGCTACTCTCGGATTATGCACTACGGACGGGGCCTACGCCAAAGAACTCAAATAATTGCTTGCTGGGCTGTCAATAAATTAATGCTTGTTACATTTATTTATTTATTACAGGGATAGTGCAGATTAATAAATATATCTGTCAAAATGCCAGAATTAGCCAAAAGGCTATTTTTCATTTGCAGTCCCTATGACAGAAAAAAGTAAAGTAAAGTAAAAAGTCACCCTAGAGAAAAGTACATGTTTACATAACAATATAAAAGTACATTACATCAGACAAATGGGGGTGTGGATATGGGGGTGAGGTTCCACAACTCGAACAGAAAAAGCACTTTGACCAAACACACAATGGTAGGCTACAATCTCCCCAAATGTACGTTTTAATTAGAAATGTGTTTAGTTATTAATTATTTGCAGAAGGATTGGTCATTGGTCATATGTGGCTGCTTTCTGCTTTCTTTCAGAAGATGTGCTAACTGATCATGTGTAGGCTAATACTGGCAACACATTTTTCCCGGTTTTCTCGCGTTTTTTAGCCCTGTCTCCCAGACCACTCCCGGTTTGTTATTTCTCCCACGGGAAACTCCCGTTATTTGTATGGCCCAAACTCCTTTATGAATAATCGGACCAATATGTTTGTCTAATGTTGACCAGTTGCCAGATGTTGTGTTAAATGCTTTATATTCACACAATCCACACACCACACATACAATTTCAAGGTTTGTCACCTCAACCTGGCAACCAATAGGCAACCTACCCCAGTTGCACCCACCCGAATTTCTCGGATTTTGAAAACCCTAATGTTGACATGAACATAAGACATATGTTGCAACTATCCCATCTTGCAATCGAACAGACATAAAAGGAACGGAAACATTGTTATTTTATTCTGCTGACACGAGATGGATCTGCGAGTCTCTGTTGTTCTTCTTTTCGTTTTTCTCAATGGAGGTACAAGAAACAGCAAGTACACTCTAAAAACAAATGGTGCTAAATAGCACTAAAAGTGGTTCATTGGCTTGTAATCATAGGGGAACCACTTATCTTTGTCATATGGTGCTATGTAGAACCATAAGAGGTGCCATAGAGCGTGTTAACCACCACAGAGAACCACTGAGGAACCGCTGAAGAACCAAACTGGGCTTAACAGGTTCTTTAAATGGTAGTGGTGCTATATAGCACCATGACAACTGGAAAGAACCCCTTAAGAACCACTGAGGAACCTTTTTTTTTTTTTAGAGTGTAGGCTATTGAATATTATTTGGGACACATACTGTATAGTGGTAACTCAAAATCTCTCTATGTCTTTAAGGATATTCTCTTAAGTGTTACTCATGCATGCCTGATTCGACGGGTTCCTGTAAAGCAAAAGTGGAGACATGTCAAGATGGATTTTCTATATGTGCAAGCAGTAAAGTGGAACAATCAGATGGTAAGTCCATATGATGTGGAAATCTGCTATAATAATTTACTGAAATTTATTGTACCGCTGGAGAGAATGTACTTGGAATTGTTTTATTATCCTATTATATGGTGGTTTATGTCTTTTCTAGCAGGTTTAACTAAGGTGTTCATCACTAAAGCATGTGCAGATCAATGTAAACCAGGGACCCAAAAGATAGATGAAGGGTCATTGTCTGTCCAGTGTTGTGACACTGACCTTTGCAATGCAGCAGGTATTGGGCTTTTTTGACTTTTTTGATTTAATCCACACAAGTGATTGTTCATAAGATACAATATCAAGAGTCAAAATAAAAAAAAGAATAGTGTAAAACTTGAACAGCACGATTAAAATTAGTCAAGTGCTTCAAAGAGTAATTATTGTTTTTAAAAAATGTGATGAAATTGATTAACAATAAACATGCCATTTTATTAATAACTGTTATTATAATTATTATTATTACTATATTAATTAATACTAATTTCTTTGTTTTTTAGACGGAATGGTCAAGGGAAGCTTCCTCCTGCTCTTCTCTCCTCTTCTCTTCTACTTCCTGTTTCAGTGAGTCCAGATTCTGCAACAAACACCAGCGAATGTGGATTGCTATACTTTTCTAAATAACAACGCATTCTCACCCCAAGGCGTCACCTTTGACCATGCTTCAATATTTGACGTTTTAGGCGCCCTTTAGCGTCACTTACATGACGCGATCCTACGGCGTCATCTAACTGACGCTAAAGGAAAGCGTCAGTTAGAGGACGCGGTTAGGTTTAGGTGTGGGGTGGGGGTAGGGTACACGCGATCCTAGGGCGTCATCTAACTGACGCTAAAGGGCGCCTAAAGCGTCAGATATTGAAGCATGTCCAAATGCTTCCCAAGGCGTCAGTTAGGTGACGCCTTGGGAGTGAGAATGGGCTGTAAATAACAACGCATTCTCACCCCAAGGCGTCACCTTTGACCATGCTTCAATATTTGACGTTTTAGGCGCCCTTTAGCGTCACTTACATGACGCGATCCTACGGCGTCATCTAACTGACGCTAAAGGAAAGCGTCAGTTAGAGGACGCGGTTAGGTTTAGGTGTGGGGTGGGGGTAGGGTACACGCAATCCTAGGGCGTCATCTAACTGACGCTAAAGGGCGCCTTAAGCGTCAGATATTGAAGCATGTCCAAATGCTTCCCAAGGCGTCAGTTAGGTGACGCCTTGGGAGTGAGAATGGGCTGTAAATAAAGATCGTTTGTTGCACTGATGTTCTTTGGTTTAAGGAACTAAAAGTATTTACTTTATTAAATTAATATTGTACAAAACACTGCATCAGCACTATGTTTTTCCTATGCTTAAAATAAAGTTATTATAGAATGTAAGAATTAAAGAAAAATTTTACTGTTTTTAAAAACTGTGTTAAAATACTCTAAAGGATGTACATGAAGAGTTCAGATGCAAAAGCCTCTAAGTGCCATTTGAAATTTTCTTCTAGAATGATAATTTTTATCAAGCTTGTATATTTAAGTTCAGTAATTTCACTTAAATGGCAATGAAGATTACCTATTAATTGTCATTTAAGTGAAATTACTGAACTTACATATACAAGCTTGATAAAAATGGTCATTTTAGAAGAAAATTTCAAATGGCATTTAGAGGCTTTTGCATCTGAACTCTTCATGTTTATATGTCTCAGTTATTTCTGTGAGTGACTGGAAATGTGTCCATCTTCAGTTTCTTTTGGATGTTCAACTTGTAAGTTTTAAGTCAAAGGTTGAAATGCTTAGACATAATATAATCTACAACTGCTCTCAGTTGCGCTCTCAGGGAATTGGAGACATTTAGCTTTTATCCAGAGAGACTGTGGCATTGCCCATGTGATCTAACATGTATCATGTCCCTGTATCGGTTCCCAACAGGGGGGTCGTGTCATATCTTGAAAAGTTTTGAGCAATGAGCAGTAAATAAAATTCCAAAATTTTAAAAAAAATTCAAAATTCATATAATGAACGAGTTCATCATGGATCCATTTTTCAATCCGTATTTTTGTCTTATCCACTATGAACCACTATGGCTTCTCCAAGGCTTACGTTTTGAAATTACTAAGGGCCTACTGATGTTTTTGTTATTATATTTTCAATATTACAGGCTATTATTTGTACGTAAATATATCTAGTTACAGTAAACATACTGTTTGTTTGAAAACAACATATTTTGTCATCCTTGCTGCAAGCTTACAAGAGCGAAAATATCATTAAATGTGAAGGGGGGCCCTAAAATTCGGAAATACGGAACTGACTCTCACTCGCCTAAATCTCACTCCCATCCGGGTCACGGCACCAAATGTAACTGATCTTACAAGACCCACTCCGAGCAGGATTCAAACAGGGGTCTCTGGTGTGGGAGGCGGGCGCATTAACAAGAACGCTAAAGACTGCAGCCGTTGCTCGGGCATCTCTTGAGGGCAGAAGAGTGAGGTGTATTACACGCACAGCTCTTATTGGCTGTTAGCCTACAGTTATCTGTCTGTGTACTTCGGTTCAAAAAGGCAGGAAATGGTTAGGGTTAGGGCGCTTGTACGTAGCTCATAGTCAATCGCTTCAGTTATACCAGATGACGTATGTAGAGCGAAAGAAATTTGACGAGGAAGAAGATGATGGGTCAGAGATTTATTTGCGTTCTAAACTACTTTGAACAATATCTAAGGCTGCATCGAAAATTAACTTCACGTCTGCTGCCATGTTCGATCCATAGGTATAAACAAACTGCTTCGGTAAGTCGCATAGACGTCGTCATCGTCTTGCTGCTCCCTCCCTGTTCTGTGATTGGTCCCCTCGCTGAGGCAAAAATTTGGTCCATGATATCTAGACTACCAGCGTGAATAAAAGCAGTATGGGGAAACCCAGGCTACTGTAGCTTAATAATGGTCATCACCATTTTGGTCTCCCAGCATGCATTGTAGCATGAACATGTCACCATTATTGAGATTCATATGCTGATTCTTTATGTCTGTGTGACATCAAGAAAAAAAATTAATCTGTTTAAGAACTTCTGTTTCGAATAGACAAAAAAAAATGTTGAATTGGCTCAACTACAAAAGTTTTGTTACAGAATAGTAGTAGGAAGTTCGGATCATTTTACCGACTCGGATCTTTGAGTCTGTTAAGCAAAATGAACAAACCTTTTTTCGAGTCATTTTGTTCATGTCAGCATAATATAATTAAAAGGGCATGTTAAATATCCCAACACATCTAGTACTTACAAAAATCTTGACTACATTTGTACGTAATCATGACTAGATCATGTAGTAACACTTGAATGACTCAAGTGTTACTACATGATCTAGTCATGATTTGTGCAACCGTTTGAGATTTTTGGTGAACTTTAGTATACTTTTAGAAAATGTCTTTAGTAACACTTGAGTAATTACTAGTTAGTTCCAATGATCTTCACTTTATAATACGGATCCAAATAATTAGTAATTCCCACAGAAGTATCTAGTAACACTTTCATCTGTGAGCTATTACTTACTAATTCGTTAATAAGAATTTATTTTAGTTAGTAGTTACTAGATTGTTAATAAACTTTTTCAGTAGTTCTCTGGGAAGTATTAAAAAAATAGTAGTTATTGATTACCTAATAGTGAACTACCACTTTCGTCTGTGCGCTATTACTTACTAGTTCGTTAATCAGAGTTTCTTGTTAGTTAATAATAGTTACTAGATTGTTAATATTGTGTTACTCATTAGTTCTTGTGTAGTTATTCATTAACGAAGGAACCGTATTCTAAAGTGTTACCGAGAAATGATTAGTTCATTTTCTTCGAGTCTTCGGGTTTGAGTCATTCGTTCTTTTGTCATGTGACCGCTGGTATCTCGCATCAAATACAACATAGATATAGATTCATATTAATGACTGCGTTGGAATGTGTATTGTTTTATATTTAGGCATTAAAATACAAAATATGTGTATTTTATCTGGAAAATAAAAGTTTCATCTTATTATTGTCCCCATTATTGTACATCTGTGGTGTGTTTTATTCAATGTATTCTCATCCCAAGGTAAGCGTAGACATCCAACACACATGGCACCCTTTAGGGTCAAAATAACACGCTTTGGTTATGGTAGGTTTAGGTCAGGGGTAGGGTTTGGGTTAGATCACTAGGGGGCGCCTTCTGCCCCATATATATCTGCGTCTCATATTGACGCTAAAGGTGCCATGTGCGTTGGATGTCTACGCCAAAAGCGTCGTATAGGATGCCTTGGGATGAGAACGGGCTGGTTTTAGTATATATTAAACATTAACTACTATTATATTATACTTTATCTACGTGCTTGTTTGTTAAAAGTTTGTGAATTAGTAGGCTATTCAATAAGGTGACAACTCTTGTGACAAAAGAACGAAGGACTCAAATCTAAAGACTCGGAAAAAATTAACTATTTCTCTTTCTGGTACTAACAGCATAGTCTCTATGGGACTGACAGGAAGAACGAAAGACTCGAACCCGGCCGAACCCGAACTCGAGACTCAAGACTCGAGAGATTAACTAATCATTTCTCTTTCCGGTACTGACAGCATAGTCTTTATGGGACTGGCAGGAAGAATGAAAGAATCGGACCCACCCCAAACCCGATGACTCAGAGATGAACTAACCATTTCTGTTTCCACTACAGATTCAGAACCCATATGTTGCGCAATGGGCATGCGCGGTTAACACAAAATGAACAAATCACTCTCTGAGACAACTCGGTAGTCCCGAGTCATATTAAACATTCGTTCAAAATGAACGAATCGTTCATGAATGACACATCACTATTACAGAATAGTTGCATCTCTCCAGAAAACAAACAATGTCAAGTTGAATCAACTAAACGTTTTGTGTGAGTGTCACAGAGAACTTATTTTCAGTTCATACAATTTTTTTTTTTTTTTACAAAAGTTGAGTCAACAAGAAAAAGCTAGGGGAAATTAGTACCAAGATTTTTTGTTGTTGTTGTTTTTAACTGTGGATTTTTGCTGAACCAACACTTCAACTTTATTCAAGTTTTGTTTTTTTACAGTGGTTTATTACATCAGACCACTAAATAGTACAGCAAAAACATATATAAATTCAGTTCAGAATGTGAAGATCTGCTGTATTCAGTGCATCAGGAAGTATGAGAGCAGAGAACCGCAGAGGATCAGGACGCTCTGAGTGACACTCTGAGACCCGTTACACAGGTTCCCCTCACAACACGAGATGCCCTGAACACTATCACAAACCTCTTTATTGCCACAGCTGTTTACAGGAAATGTCTGACCATTGGCAGTCACTTAAGAAAAGAAAGAAAAAAGAAGTTGAGTCATGAAAGTAACCACTGTCTAAGCTTGGTATATGTGAACTGTATTAAAAGTTCAAAAATAAGACCTACCAACGATGAAGAGATAAAAATGAAGGCTTTAATCTTATTTTTCCAGATCCTCACCTGTTCCTTTAATGCAGCGGTCTTGACTCCCTGAACAGTCCATTATGTTTGAGCAGCTCTTTCCATCACAATAGTAACATTTCTTTCCATTGGGGATATTGGAGAAATTGGGTATATTGGGGATATTGGGTATATTGGAGAAATTGGAGAAATTGGGGATATTGGGCATATTAAGACTGGAATCTTCAGAAAGTTCTGTACAAAAAAAAGACATCAAGTGAAACAACACTACTTAAGCCACTCCATTCATTCAGTTCCTACATTTGCTTTTCTGATTGAAAGTTCTACGGAAGTAAAATGAGAGTTGACTTGATGGTTGAAAGATGGTCATTTGCATAGGGCAGGTAAAGTACAATACCTGCATCTTTGGCATTACAAAGGTCTTTGTTACAGCAGAAAAGAGCGGCAACTGCAGTGCTGATGTTTGGGTACAGACAGGTATTTGATGGAACACAACCTTTAAACTTCGCCTTAATAGGATTGCCATCTAAAATACAGATGATACAGGAATGATGACTGCACATACAATTAATTTAAAACAGAAAATGTTTTTGTCTTTCTAATCACAGCTGCGAAACAGAAGTCAAGAGAAAAGACCAAATTTGCCATAATAAAATGATCCCTTAAGTCTCAAAGTCTAAGATATCTAGTAAAAATGCTTTTCATTTTCATTAAATTATCTTATTTACATATCAATCTGAGTGGAAATGAAATTATCATAAATAACACACACACACACACACACACACACTGCTAGACTTACCAATTAGTCCTGCTGCTGTTGAACTTATGCATGTCTGGGAAAGTTCAGAGCACGTTGTTACCTGTTGTCCTGCACAAGAACCCGTCAGACTTGAGCACTCATAACAGCTGAGAGAGTGTCCTGAATAAAACAGAGAGACAGGGATCTGGATTTGGATGCAATATTAAAAAAAAATAATAATAAATAACTAAACAAAAAAGCAATTTGTCTTTGTACCTCCAGTGAAAAGAACGAACAGAAGAAAGACTGAGAGATGCAGATCCATCTTTGATTAGGTGGCAAATAAAATCAGTGCCCATTTTATAGCCTTGAAAATGGGATGGGCCTTCATGAGACAAAGCAGGTGAATAGAAAACAGGTATTTCAGGAAATGAAAATTAGGGATCAGAAAATCCGTTTTAGAAATAAGGAACGTTACGGACAATGTATACAGTATGTATGCTAACGGTAAAAAATGTCAATATTATTGACACATACGTGTACATCTACCTAACTCAATAATGAACAATAATGACAATACATTAGAACATTACTATTTATAACAGAGTCTGCTATAAAATGTGAAGAATTCGGTTTTAAAATGTTTACTTTAGGCTGGTGCGACCCGGTCTCATCCCAAGACGTCATATAACTGACGTTTTGCGACGTCTTTTGACCATACGTCAATATTCGCCTTTTTAGGGCCCCCTTAAACGTCGGTAGATGAGGTTATGGGATCCTAACTCTACCCCATACCTAAACCTAACCCTAAACCTAACCCGTCACCTAACTGACGTTAAAGGTAAAGCGTCAGTTGTATGATGGCCCGGGATCGCCATCTACCGACGTTTAAGGAGGCCCTAAAAAGGCGGATATTGACGTATGGTCAAAATACGTCCCAAAACGTCAGTTATATGACTTTTTGGGATGAGACTGTGTTAGCTGGTGCCTGGTGTGTTTGCCCGTACGGATTGGACACTTCGATAAACATACTGTACAGTGTACAATATTCTCATTCCACATGAGTCGATGCTGGGTAGTTTACTTTTGTAGTCCATTACTGAATACAAATTACATGATGAAAACTAGTTAGTAACGTAACTATTACATTACACATTTTAGGCTATATTATTCACTACTTTTTGATTAATTTTGACCTGTACTTGTTTATCAAATAGATTTGAATTGAATAATCTTGTACTATAGCGATATAAAAATACAAAGACCTGACGGGAAGTAAATTAATGTTTATTTTTGGTTGGACAATCTGTTTAAACACAAACTGATGTTCAAAGTTTTTAACCAGAAGCACCACATTAGTTCATGTTTTATTGCATGCTACTGTACCAACCAGCCAAAGATGAGTAATGAGCACATGCACTTACTAACAGCCAAAGATGAGTAATGAGTACATGCACTTACTAGCCAAAGATTAGTAAGATGAATTGACAAAAGTAATTAATTATGGTACATATGTGTTGTATAAACCTGACAGTTAAGACTTTATTTGCATAAGAATGCTTAAGGTTGGGTGGTGATGATGGGAAGTTACTGAAAATATAAAAATCGGAACAAGATTGATTTCTATTCTCTTTGCACAAACACATACAGCAGAGTTCCTCTCATGGATAAAAATGGGTGAAGGAACTATTCAAATATATCAAGACAAACAAATACAAAAAAGGGGAAAAAAATATAAAATGAACAAATTTATGTTAAGATACAAGGAAGGCTCCACCCTTAGAAATTAGTATGTAAGTACAGTATGTACTGGGAGGATCATTGAGAAATGTGGGAAGATAAAACACACAAGTGACGTTTCCCAGCATTAATTTGTCATGGACAATTATTTGCTTGCATGTTTTTTCATTCTCTTGTTCTTATTTAGGAATAGATTCTTTTATACATTTTTATTTTGTTTTCTCAAAAAATTTATAATATTTATGTTTCAAATCCTTCCAAATCATTACAGTCTTGTATTCTCTCTCTCTCTCTCTCTCTCTCTCTCTCTCTCTCTCTCTCTCTCTCTCTCTCTCTCTCTCTCTCTCTCTCTCTCTCTCTCTCTCTTTCTCGTCTCCTTGAAACTTCTTACTATCTAAAAATTCTGGTGCTAACCTTATGACTATCATTATTATCCTAACTGAAAAGTATAAATAAAAAAAAACAGGGATTAAAACATTAATGACAGTTATTTCTCAACTGGCTGTTTGATACAGTCATCATGAAATGTTCATAAAATTACAGTCTTACATTTTTTTCTTGTAACAGAGGCAGTTAAGTTCGGTATAATGGTGCTAAAACATATAAATATTAATAAAAAGTATTTGTGTTGATTAAATATTGATAGATCAACACAAATTGCACAGAAAAATCTGGTGAAAAGTTTTAAAGGGATAGTTCACCCAAAAATTTAAAATTTAAAAAGATTAATAATCCTTTAGGTGAGTGTAATATATACTCACCTAAAGGATTATTAGGAACACCTGTTCAATTTCTCATTAATGCAATTATCTAATCAACCAATCACATGGCAGTTGCTCCAATGCATTTAGGGGTGTGGTCCTGGTCAAGACAATCTCCTGAACTCCAAACTGAATGTCAGAAAGGGAAAGAAAGGTGATATAAGCAATTTTGAGCGTGGCATGGTTGTTGGTGCCAGACGGGCCGGTCTGAGTATTTCACAATCTGCTCAGTTACTGGGATTTTCACGCACAACCATTTCTAGGGTTTACAAAGAATGGGGTGAAAAGGGAAAAACATCCAGTATGCGGCAGTCCTGCTTTGTTAATGCTAGAGGTCAGAGGAGAATGGGCCGACTGATTCAAGCTGATAGAAGAGCAACTTTGACTGAAATAACCACTCGTTACAACCGAGGTATGCAGCAAAGCATTTGTGAAGCCACAACACGCACAACCTTGAGGCGGATGGGCTACAATGTGCAAGAGCTCACCAAAATTGGACAGTTGAAGACGAGAAAATTGAAATTGAAGAGAAAATGTTGCCTGGTCTAATGAGTCTCGATTTCTGTTTAGACATTCAGATGGTAGAGTCAGAATTTGGCGTAAACAGAATGAGAACATGGATCCATCATGTCTTGTTACCACTGCGCAGGCTGCTGGTGGTGGTGTAATGGTGTGGGGGATGTTTTCTTGGCACACTTTAGTATCAATTGGGCATCGTTTACATGCCACAGCCTACCTGGGCATTGTTTCTGACCATGTCCATCCCTTTATGGCCACCATGTCCCCATCCTCTGATGTCTACTTTCAGCAGGATAATGCACCATGCCACAAAGCTTAAATCATTTCAAATTGGTTTCTTGAACATGACAATGAGTTCACTGTACTAAAATGGCCCCCACAGTCACCAGATCTTAACCCAATAGAGCATCTTTGGGATGTGGTGGAAAAGGAGCTTCATGCCCGGGATGTGCATCCCACAAATCTCCATCAACTGCAAGATGCTATCCTATCAATATGGGCCAACATTTCTAATGCTTTCAGCATCTTGTTGAATCAATGACACATAGAATTAAGGCAATTCTGAAGGCGAAAGCGGGTCAAACACAGTATTAGTATGGTGTTCCTAATAATCCTTTAGGTGAGTGTAGCTCTAAGTGAATGAAAACATCCTGTAAACCTTTAAATATGAGAGTGGAAAGCTATGGGTTTATTTATGTGAAAGTTCTCAGCACTAACAATATGTATTAGTAGATCTCATTAAATCTTAAATTAAATCTCAGACATATTAAATCCAATGTAACGTTACTATTGAAATTGATTTCTAGACATGGGAATGTTATTTTTTTCCTAAAATTGTTATTGTATAATTTATCTGATTTAGCATAGTATTATACATTGGTTTTTTTTCTTTGATGGATGTAAACCTGTTTTAGCAGACTATAAAACAACATTAGGAAACTTTAAAATAGCAAAATTTGGGCACTTTAAGCGATAGACTGAAGCTCTTCTGTGTGAAGACTGTTTGCATGAGCCAAAAGTGAAAGTTTCGGCAATGAACACTCAGTATTTATTTTATTAAAATGCCAAACACCACAAAATCCCCAGTGTTAAATTAACACTGAGAGTGTGAATTATATAAACTCTGAGCAGAGTTAATACTGTTAAGACTTAATACTGAAGGAGAGATAAAGTTAATGAGACAATTGAGTGAATAATTGACTGATGATTGAGCATTATTGAAGACACCTGATGTTAACAAACAGAATCACTGAAGGAGAAAACCAGAATTTAAGTCATAATTATGATGATTAGTTTTTGTTTTAGTTGGGCTCTTGACCATTAAATCATTAACTTCAGTTTTTGTTTGGCTGCTGTATATGAGTTATAACAGCCTGATGAACAAATAGAAAAGGTGATCTGATGGTGTTGGTATGTGTTCAAATCGAGTATCCCATGAGTGCTGTACGTGTTAAAAAGTGTGGCAGTTGCCATACGCTGGCATTCAGACAAAACAAGGGAAATGAACAGCTCATGATGCTGCTACATTTGTTCTGTTGGCCCTTGGCAGAAATTGCAGCTTTGAAAAGCAAATTTAAACAGCCTAACCGTATGTCCTATAACCAGATGCGATGCGTTAAGATTTCCAGTGGCAAGCAATTTGTTTGTCCACTTGACTCAAGACGGGACAAAATCAATTAAAAAGCACAGCCAATCAGAAGAGTGTGTGGGTGGGCTCTCTGCAAGTGCACTGCATTCGCAACTAAATGGATAAGCACATTATCAAATTCATAAATCATACACCATTTTAGCATGATTAAAATACAAACTGAGTATCTGAAAAAAAATCTGTTTTTAGTATCATAGAAATGAAAGCTTTAGCTTAAGTTCTGTCAGGAAGACTCAATCAGCGTGTCATGTATTACCTCACTCCTATCCAATCAGGTGTTAACAGTCACAGTATATAAGATTGGTACTTACACTTGTCTGAATCCGCAGATGCTGTCACTGCCATTCACCTCCATCCTCCTCCACCACCAAGATGGTACCTTCCCCTCCACCCTCCCCATCACCACCATCAGGATGGTCCCTTCCTTACCTCCAGGGGGTCGGCTGCGCCCCCACCTTCATCTCAGGCGGGACCAAAGACTGTAAAAATGGACGTAGTATCCGTGACGTCACCCGTAGGTTTCTGAAGAGCGTTTTTGAAGCCTAAAGTGGGCGGGGCGGGCCGTCGCCATCTTGGCAGCAGTGTGTCACCTCTCGTCACTACCGGATAAATAAAAATACGCTGAAGTGACAGCTAATTGAAAAAGTGAAGCCAATGGTTAAAGTTCATGTTTTTGCCCTTAGAAATATTATAATAGTTAAGACGTAATTAAAAGTGAGTCTATTTACTTTACTTTTTTTATCAACTTTATTAATCTCACAAGGGGCAATTAATGGGTTAGTTCACCCAAAAATGAAAATTAAGTCATTAATTACTCACCCTCATGCTGTACCAACCCCGTAAGACCTTCGTTCGTCTTCGGAACACAAATAAAGATATTTTTGATTGAATCTGAGAGCTGGATCAGTCCTACATAGACTGCCTAAGGGACTGGCGTCTTGACGGCCCATAAAGTCATTAAAGAAAAGGTTTAAATATTCCATGTGCCTACAGCGGCTCAATTATAAGTTTATCAAGCGACGAGACTACTTTTTGTGCGAAAAAAACATAAATAACGACTTTATTCGACTATTCTATTACTTCCTTATGGGCGCATGCACGAGAACTGAGACGAGGACGTTCTCCTTCGTCTACTTCTTGTTACCGGCTGCTCACCGCTTAGGAGTTTTACCGCCCCCTACCGTATAAGATGATGATCCATATATAAGGCGCTCCAGATTATAAGGAACACTGTCGTTTTTTGAGAAGATTAAAGGCTTTTAAGTGCACCTTATAGTGCGGAAAATACGCTAATTGAAAAGCATATGTACAGCGCGCATCTTCCTCTAGCTTGTAAACAGATAGTTTTGCGCTTCCAGCTATATCAGCACATCACCTTATACGGTAGGGGGCGGTAAAACTCCTAAGCGCTGTGAGCAGCCGGTAACAAAAAGTAGTCGAAGGAGAACGTCCTCGTCTCAGTTCTCGCGCATGCGCCCATAAGGAAGTAATAGAATAGTCGAATTAAGTCGTTATTTATGTTTTTTTCGCACAAAAGTAGTCTCGTCGCTTGATAAACTTATAATTGAGCCGCTGTAGGCACATGAAATATTTAAACCTTTTCTTTAATGACTTTATGGGCCGTCAAGAGCCAGTCCCTTAGGCATATGTAGGACTGATCCAGCTCTCAGATTCAATCAAAAATATCTTTATTTGTGTTCCGAAGATGAACGAAGTTCTTACGGGGTTGGTACAGCATGGGGGTGAGCAATTAATGACTTAATTTTCATTTTTGGGTGAACTAACCCTTTAAGAGCATGTGCTACAGTACAAGTACATAACACAGATCACACGCATTTCTCACAACATACAAACAGTCAATTATGTGTATCGTGATGCATTATTATTATTCTGCTAGTTAAAAATGTATTAGTAACTTACAATATTGGGTAACACTTTACAATAAGGTCCGTTAGTTAACATTAGTTAACTACATTAGTTAATATGTACTGCACATATACAGTATTTATTGATCATTGTTAATGTTAATTTCAACATTTACTAATATTTTATTTAAATCTTGTTAACATTAGTTAATGCACCATGAACTAACATGAACAAACAATGAACAGCTGTATTTTTATTAACTAACGTTAACAAAGATGAACAAATACAGTTACAAATGTATTGCTCATGGTTAGTTCATGTTAGTTAATACATTAACTAATGTTAACTAATGAACCTTATTGTAAAGTGTTACCCAATATTGTTCTAAGCTTGTGCATTTGACAGTGATTCAAGCACATGTCAGTCGGCATCTCACGTCAAGTTCGTAAAGAGCTTTAATTCAGACCATTTTACAATCTGATTTTGGCCGCCTCTCAGTTTCTCAGATGGGTCAAACCAACCTCAGAAGTTCAAGTAAATGCACTAGAAATCTGCACTCATTCAAGGGTGTGCATCTATTGCATGGACGGAGAGAAAGCACTGAAATCATCAGACATCCATTAGTGCATGTGAGGGAAACAAATGGAAATACAGCGCTGGTCGTTCTCTCCTTACTCAACACGACGGAATCGAACGGCGTGCACGGGCGAAGGTATAATACATGTATTAAACTGTATGAAAAAAGCACAAACACAGCTGAAGGTGACGCTAACAGACAACGACTAGCAGTGAAAGCAGCGGCAATCCACCTGTCACTCAAGTGGCCACGCCCTTAATTACGCAGAAATTTAAGGCTTAAATATAATTTAAACAGATGAGTTGTAAAAAAATGACCCCCTCATAGTCGTCATGAAGGGCAAAATTAGCACATAGATCAAAACAACTATTTGCCACCAGGCAGGGGCGGATCTAGAAAAATATTTATGGGGTGGCGAGAGGGGGGCAGGAATTTTTCAGGGGTGGCAACTTATGGTAGACGTTTATATACTGAATTTAAATCACAGTTATCAGAGTTTTATACTTCACAGTATTGATTGATACTGTGAAGCAGCTTTGACAATCTGTATTGTGAAAAGCGCTATATAAATATATTTGACTTGACTTGACTTATGAGAAATAGTATGCACACAATACAAAATTAAGGGCAAAGGCTGCCATTTACAAACTCATACAGACAATAAATGGAAAAAAAATGGGTCACGGTACTCAAACAAGGTACTGGACATCGCTTTTATTGGTTTTATTAAAGGTTCTCAGTGTTCCCAAAACAAAGATATAAACACATAAATTTAAAGTACAGATTCTGTTGAACCGCATAACATTCAGTTTTCATGCCTATAACAGCTGAATGCGGCGATTTCCATGTTGCTCAGCAAAACGCCTCACAAATTTATCTAGATCTAATGCCCTTGTGCGTTTTGATTCAATGCTGAGAACAGCCAAACTCGATAGTCTCTTTTCTGACATAGTTGACCGCAAATAAGTCTTTATGAGCCTGAGAGAAGAAAAACTTTGTTCACAGGATGCACTGGTCACAGGTAAAACAACCGCTATTTTACACAACCTGAACAACTCGTAAAACACATCCTGGTATGGGTCCAAAAATTGAGTGAACTCCATTAGAGTGGTAGGACTCTCCTTTTTCCCCTTTTGTCTGTCTAGTACTCTCCTTGTCTGATGTAACTCGTTTTTGAGATCCTCAATATTTGAATCGTAAGCTTCAGCCATTAACAGAACAGCCTCGTCTCTCAAAAAAGTTGGACTTGACGGATTTAGTGCCTGGACACCCTGCATAATGTTACAATTTGTGTTAGAAAATCTTCTTCCTATTTCTCCAATCATATTATCCAGAACTGGATAGTACACAGAGACACAAAACATGTGTTTGGTATCTGGAACTACATGCTGTCCCAAGGTGCAGTGGATGACAGCATCCTAAAGCACCTTTGCTGTCTGTCTTGGCCTCTTTGGTTTTCGCTGAGTTGTATCAATGTTACTTCGTTGACATAAATCAAGTGTTTCACTCCACATTTCCTCAAAAGAGGCTTGACTACGGTACTGGACCAGTGTCTCTTTAAGTGCTCAGAGTCAGAGCCAGAGTCACTCAGGACCTTTCTGAACAGAACTAGACATCCAGCAAAATTCAGATCAATTTGAGCCAATATCCCTCTTGCTTCGACAGCTCTTTGTGGATGGTTCTCAGATGCGATCTCTTCAAGCACCTGTACTATTGCAGGCAACCTGTCCATAACATTGCGACATGCTATGTGCCTACAGGCCCAACGTGTATCACTTAGCTGTTGGAGTTCCCTTGGTACACCATCAAACATCTCCCGCTGCACTTCCAGCCATTTGTTATGTACATAAGACCCAGACAAGAATACGTACAGTCGTTCCATTAATGAGAAGAAGTTTCCTGCATCTGCCACACTTTTTACAGCGTCTACTATAACTAAGTTCAAGCAGTGTGCACTACAGTGAACATAAAAGGCATGTTTGGCTACTTCTTTTATTTTAGCCTGAACACCTGCATGTGCCCCACGCATCACTGCTGCGCCATCATAGCCCTGGCCTACAAGGTTTTTCTTGTACTCCAGCCCATGCTTCTCAAGGAAGAAGATAATCTTGTCACTTAAGGCGGCAGCATCCAGGTGTTCTGCCACTTCAAACTCCAGAAAGCTTTCATGAACCACACCGTTGTAAAAATATCTCAGAACAAATGACATTTGCTCTTTTTTCTGAACATCTTTAGTTTCGTCAACAATAACTGAAAACTGCTTGCTTGCTTTAACTTCCTGGATGATTTCTTCTTTGACCATTGCAGCCAAGCACTCAAGTATTTCATTCTGTATTGTTTTACTCATGTATTTTGCATTTTTAGCTTGTTGTTCAAGTCTTTTTTTTAATGATGGGGTTATGGTTACCCAGCAGGTCTAACATAGACAGAAAAACACCTCTTTTTTCTGATTTGAGAGACTCCCTGTGACCCCGCTGTGCTATGTTTTCTGTGGCTGTTAAAACTAAAATTTCAGCTAATGTTTTAATGTAGTATTGATTTTCAGCCACCTGCTTCTTTTTCTGCTCATCCATTAGTCCAAACATTGAGGTATTTTTATCCATAATTTTCTTGTTCTCTGTCCATGCGAACATTGCATTTACATGGCCTTCAGATCTGGCATGAGAACAGAAACCACTGTCTTTCATTGTAGCCTTTTTCCAATTACGATAACCCTATGATTCCAATTACGATAACCAAATGAGGTGAAAACAGTCCTTGGAGCATCGGGGAGGGAAAAATGCCGACAAGCAAAACAGTAAGCTGCGTCTTTCGACTGCGAATATTCTAACCAGGGATGAGATTTGTACCAGTCGCTGCGGAAGCTTCTCCTGGCTCCTCCCTGGAGGGTTTTAGGGAAACTCTCGCGCATTGGCTGCACTGGCACCTCACACCTGGACTTGGATACGTCTAGAAGATGGTAGGGAAGAAAGATTCATACTGAATTACATCTAAATTAATTATACAATATTACAACTAGAATATATTACAACTAGTAAAAAACAATCAATTAGGAACTGTCATCGATTATTTATAACCAGAGGTGTCAAGTATCGAAGTACAAATACTTTGTTACATTTTGGGTACTACTTTTGGGTATTACTTTACTGGAGTTATTATTTTTCAGCCGACTTTTTACTTCTGCTCCTTACATTTCCACTCAATTATCTGTGCTTTCCACTCCTTAGTCCTTACATTTTAAAAATAGCCTTGTTACTCCCATTTCATTTCGGCTTGTTTTCATTCTGGCTTGTTAGTGTAAAACAAAAACAAATCCCTATCTAGATAAATCACACCATCCGGAGAGAGTGAATTTGATAGTGGTTGGATGAGAAGTATAAAAAATATAACATTCTTACATTCTATTGATTTGTACGCAATCCATCGGTATTACACATATATGGTTCTTTAATGTATTTACATTGTACTAAAATGCATTAATTTTCAATGGGCAAATATGCGGCTGAAACATGGAGCCTAGTGCATCCCACATTTTTATCAACATTAACATTTTAATATAACATTATAGTCACTATGGCCATGGACTTTTTATCCTTACATTACTTTTACTTTATACTTTAAGTAGTTTTGAAACCAGCACTTTTACACTTTTACTTGAGTAACAAGCTTGAGTTAATACTTCAACTTCTACAGAAGTCTTTTTAAACCCTAGTATCTATACTTCTACCCGAGTAATGAATGTGAATACTTTTGACACCTTTGGTTATAACCATCAGACTGTGTTAACACACTAACATTTTAGCCTGGGAGAGTATTTTTTGGTTCATTTGTTTAATTTTTTTTAACAACAGACCTAAAATACACAAAATATAAAAAATCCTATCCCCATCTCATCACAACTTTCCCTAATTATTCATATTTAAGCAAACATGAATTTTTTATATTTATTTGAAGTCTAAGCAATGTCTCTTAAATATTATAACAAATGTCTGTCTTTGTCATTTGTTGTTCTTATTCATATATAACTTAGTATACTGTGCAGCAACAATTTCCATACCATGTGGACCAGGTCGACTGGAGATCGTTGGTGATGGCCCAGGCTCTCTCCTTTCCCTTTCACTGTCTGAGCCCTGCACAATATCTTGCCTCTCGCTTTTTTCCCTCCTCATCTTGGTGATGCTCTCCCTCCATATCTTCACCGCTGGGGTGTTCTCCCACCTCCTCCTGTCCCTGGTCGCCTTGGCCTTGTATTCTATCTGTGTCACATTTCTGTTGCCCTTTTCTCTCCACCTCGTCTTCTTCCTCTCCTTCAACCTCTTTTCTCTCTCCTTCCACCTCAGCTTCTCCATCTACCTTGCTCAGATGTTCATTTTCTATTTCTCTCGCCTTTCTCTTTGGTGAGAAAAAACTGCATATGCTACCTTTCCTCTTCATTTCTGTAACATTCAAATTATCTTTAGGCAACAATGTTTTCCTTGACAGACGTTGAATCAATATTAGCTTTTGGCCTAACTTACTTTACACAGAACAAACGTCAGACCTAACTAACATTATATGTATAGTAACGTTCTTCAACCTGATTTTTATAATCTCAAAATCAGCATCACAACTATGCTAGCACTGTGCTTTCATTATAATTTCATTTCTTGATAGATAGTTAATCCGTTTTTACCTTTTTCCTCCTGTGTCTCCTTTCCTCACGACTTCTGGCTCATCGCTTCGCACCCGTAGACAGTAGTTCGCGCCACTCAGTTTTCCAAACAAATTCGTCACTCTGACGTCATCACACTGCGTTCATTGCAGTCGGGTATGAGGGGCCAGACTGGACAAAAGCGAAGCGAACTGCGCGAGAGAAACCGCTGCCTCACAGTAGGACTTTGGATATTCGCGCTCGTAAATTGTCATATTGGCCATAACTTTTAATTTGTTGCTGCCAACTGGGGTGGCAGCAGGGGTGGCAAGGCTTTCTTTTAGGGTGGCATTTGCCACCCTATGCCACCCCGGTAGATCCGACCCTGCCACCAGGCTGTAAACATGTTTTCATGCTCATACCACAGTTCCTTCTTAGCTCAGGTATCCGTGATGTTTTAACTGCAGCAAGGACCTGTTATAAGCACGCACCCCCTGCAGACTAACTTTATCAGAGAACCGATTAACACAACAAACAGAGCAAACTACTGTAGCTGCAGTCAATGGGCCCGCTGTAAAGTGTCCATCACTGCAGACAAATGCTGTTCTCACAGCAGCTGAAACAGAGCGAGAAATAAATGCTTCCCCTAAAGCCCCCTGCTCACGGGTGTCTGGAAATGTTCTCAAACCAGTTACCAATGCAGTCAGCGTGCATGCTATGAAGCGTGCGCCACGACAGACAGGCACTGCTTCAAAAGCAGCTCTGATAGAGCAAGACATGAGTGTTCACAAACCAGTCCAGGCCTGTCATAAGACACGCTCCTCTGGAAAGAATAAGCACAAAAAGAGTCTTTCAAACATACAACACCAGGCTAATCGGTCCCCATTTTGGGGACCCTTTCCCCGTTTGTCACTCTCTCAGTCAGGTTTGTCAAAACAACCCAAACAATTAGGCCCCCCTATGCTAGGCAACCCAGCTCCAATATATGTTCAAACCCTAGCCACAAGGGCCCAGGACTGGCAGGCCATCTCTGATGAATCAAACTGGCCCCCCGCATTTCCAGGCAGTCGTCGAGACCTCGGTGAGAAGCAGCGTGTCTCACGTGCTTTCCTTTACGTTCTCTCCTTAGAGAACCGAGGTTACACTAGTAACCGAGTATGTTTTTTGTACTTTATTGTCACCTGCATTGTGAACATAATGATAATGATAAAAGGAAAGAACAGGAAAGGGAACAAAAAGAGAAACAATATATATTTTTCTTTTATACATTTTTCTTCTGAACATAAATTTGATTTATTTATTTTTGTAAGAAATGAAATATTGGAACTTTTGAACTTCTTTACAGCATGCAAATCTTTATTAAATATGACCACAGGAACCAAAAAAATCACATCGGAACACCAAGGATAGTACAGAGGAAACACACGCTATATATTCAGTAAAGTGTGTCTGATTGTAGAATGTGAAGATCTGCTGTATTCAGTGCATCAGGAGTAAGTATGAGAGCAGAGAAAAGCAGAGGATCAGGACGCTCTGGGTGACACTCTGAGCCCCGTTACACAGGTTCCCCTCACAACATGTGAAGTTCCCAACACTTAATGTTATGAAGTCACAAACAGATTTAGACACACAGCCTTTTACTGTCTGGCCTTCAGAAGTCCCTGATGAACATAAAGAAAACCAAGACTGATTCAATCTAAGCTGGACATTGGTATATGATCTGTAACAAATGTTTAAAACAAGTTTATAAGATAATGTCTTTAATCTTGATCGGTTTCCAGATTCTCACCTGTTTGTTTAATGCAGCGATCTTCAGTTTGAACAGTCATTTTGTCTGTCATTTCAGTTCTTATACAGATTTTGAGAATTTTTCTTCTGTTTCTGACGATGTTCTGTGTGTTGTATTCATATTGTTTGTTTATTTTCTACTCACTCATTTCAGCATCATCACAGTCTTTCATGACGGTTCTAAAACAAGTATTATTCTGACAAAATATCAATGCCACAACACTCCTTTATCGATTCAGTCAGTACAGACAAGCTGAATGTCATTTGCAAGTAAAATGAATGTTGAGTTTACATAAGAGGTGAATTCAGGGCGAGTTATTGCCATTGAAATGACTTGTAAAAAGTGACCCAATCAATCAGAATTCACCCTACATGATGATTGAAGTACAATACCTGGAACATCTTGGAGATTACACCGGTCTGTGTTACAGCAGGAAGTAGTCATCCTTACATAGCCAAAATTAAAGGACTGACTTATACAGGCAACAGCACAATCTTTAATGTTCCCTGTAGAACTAACGCCCCCTAAAGAATGAGACAGGAAAGACCAGTTAAACTGGAAAATTGATTTATATACAGTATATACTATATATATATATATTCATTTCAAACTATTTTTTAAATATAAATCATGACAATATGAGAGAAAACAAATTAAATATCTGTTTGTGATTGAAATTGTAAATTCTAAAAAAAAAGTAAATAAGAGCAGCATCTCCATCAGTCAATCATCATAATTGTTTTTTTTTTTTTTTTTTAAATATTGGACTTACCAAATTGTGTCCCTACTCTTGAACTCGTGCACTGAGAAGATCCAATGGGACATGTTATTAACATTTGATCTGAGCAAGAACCCATCGGATTCGAGCAATTATAACAGCTGAGAGAGTGTCCTTTCGGAATAAAACAGAGACAGTGAGAGAGAGAACATCTAATGATCTGTATTTCTAATCAAGAACATCACAAACATCATTTGTCTTCGTACCTGCAGTGAAGAGAATAAACAGAAGAAAAACTGAGATTTGCAGATCCATCTTTGAACAGGAGGAGAGTGAAATATCGTGTCCGAATACCTGTTTCAGTGCCATTTATAGTTTATCAAAAGGGGAGGATCTTCATGAGAAAATGAAAAAAGAAACTTCAGCTTACATCATTTACTTGCCAGTTAATGACAAATAACTATGAAAACTTCAATGTGTACTAAAGGTCTACTTAAAGTAAACCAACCTAGTTAATGTGATAGTTGACCCAAAAATTAAGATGTTTTCATTTACTCACCCTCATGTCATTCAAATCCTTTTTTTGAATGAATTTGAATGTGTGTGTATGTGTCCATGAAAAGCAAGCCAATGGGGCTCAATGGTGTAAATATTCTTTAAAATATATTCTTGTGTTCTGCAGAAGAAAGAAAAATCACACATACTAAAGTTTACATAAAGATTTAGCTATTAACTACATTCAGTGAGTATGTGAAGTTATTAAGAAACCTGTAGTTTTCAAGTTGTCAAGAATAGAACTTTTCACTTAAATATACTGGTAACACTTTAAAATAAGGTTCATTAGTTAAATACATTAATTAGCTTGAACTAATAATGAACTGAACTTATGCAGCATTGATTAATCTTTGTTAATGTTCATTTCAAAATTGACTATACATTATTAAAATCTTGTCAACATTTGTGCACTGTGAACTAACATGAACAAACAATGAATGACAGTTTTTTTATTAACTAACGTTAACAAAGATGAACAAATGAATGTCGCTCATGGTTTGTTGATGTTTGTTAATACGGTTTGGTAACTAACGCTAACTAATGAACCTTATTGTAAAGTGTTTTCAACCTTATTGTTGCAACATTAAACGATAACAATATGAGCAGTTCAGGATATCACTTACACATCTTGGGACATGAAAACCTGTTTAAACTGAACCATAACTTCCATTTTCTCTGAAATCATGAACAATGAGACTTTTGACTGTTACAGGTCTGCCTGGTTCACTCACTTCTCACAACCGCACTGCCTATCACACACACTCCCAGTTCATTGTCCGATCTGATTTCTATATATATGAAGTGAATATTGATTGCCAATGAAGTAAAGATGAAAATATTTGAAAAAAGTGAAAAAATGCCAATTCCTTTACATTAAATTGATGCAAAATTATGTAGAAATGTGTTTTAAGAGTTATTTTTTCGCAGTGGATGTTGTCAGCACAAGTGTTCTGTGTATGTGGAATGCATTTATTGACAGCCTACCCAAATTACTAAGGATTTGAAGGAAAAAAAAACATTTTTTCACATTTTTCTGATTAAAAATAAAGGGTGCATACACTAAAATGGTCACAATTTTTTCCCGCAATATTTCCGGCAGACCAGACCCTCCAAAAAAAAAAAAAAAAAAAAAAAAGGTATGGCAGACCATGTCAAGTTCAACCCACTTGCTTATAGATAACCTAAGGCTAACATATTCAAACCACAAAAAAAAAAAAAAAAATGATTTGGGGAAGTCCTGATCAGGCAATTTCAATCAGAGGCAAAACTTTTATTCGTACTTTTGAGTCATTCATTTTCTCTCAGGTACAGGTGCCAACACTGTTATTGTTTTTTGTACTTTATTGTCACCTGCATTGTGAACATAATGATAATGATAAAAGGAAAGAACAGTGCAAAATAAGTAAAGGGAACAAAGGGAGGAAAGTATAATTAAATAGTTATACATTTTTTTTCTGAACATAAAGTTGATTTATTCATTTTTGTAAGAAACAAAACAATATTTGAACTTATTTACAGCATGAAAACTTTATTAAATATGACCCCAGGAAAACAGTGATGTAGTATTTTTATTTCATAAATATAGCAAAAATAGTACAGTGAGAATGCAAGCTATATAAAGAGTGTCTGATTGTAGAATGTGAAGATCTGCTGTATTCAGTGCATCAGGAAGTATGAGATCAGAGAACCGCAGAGGATCAGGACGCTCTTGGTGACACTCTGAGACCCGTTACACCAGCCCATTCTCACCCCCAAGGCGCCACCTAACTGACGCCTTGGGAAGCATTTGACCATGCTTCAATATCTGACGCTTTAGGCGCCCTTTAGCGTCGTTTATATGACGCCCTAGGATCGCGTGTACCCTACCCCCACCCCATACCTAAACCTAACCGCGTCCTCTAACTGACGCTTTCCTTTAGCGTCAGTTAGATGACGCCGTAGGATTGCGTCATGTAAGTGACGCTAAAGGGCGCCTAAAACAAATGTGTCAAATATTGAAGCATGGTCAAAGGTGACGCCTTGGGGTGAGAATGTGTTGGTTATACAGGTTCCCCTCACAACATGTTAAGTTCCTAACATTTGATGTTATCAAGTCACAAATAGATTTAGACACACAGCCTTACTGTCTGGCCTCCAAATGTCCCTGATGAAAAGAAAAAAAACAAAGACTGTTTTAGTCTAAGCTGGACATTGGTATATATGTGATCTGGATCAAATGTTTAAACCGAGTTTATAAGATAATGACTTGAATCTTCTTCCGTTTCCAGATTCTCACGTTTGTTTAATGCAGTGATCTTCAGTCCCTGAACAGCTCACTGTGTTTGAGCAGCTCTTATCATCACAGTAGTAACATTTCTTTCCATTTAAGACGGGTTCTGGGAAAACAAGTATTTTATTGTCTGAACAAAATATCTAATTCCAAAACACTCCTTTATTGGTTCTATTCAGTCAGTTCACCACAGACAAGCTGAATGCCATTTGGAAGTAAAATGAATGTTGAGTTTACATAAAAGGTGAATTCAGGGCGAGGTTTTGCCATTGAAATGACTTGTAAAAAGTAATCCAATCAATCAGAATTCACCCTACATGATGATTGAAGTACAATACCTGGAACATCTTGGAGGTTACACCGGTCTGTGTTACAGCAGGAAGTAGTCATCCTTACATAGCCGAAATTAAAGGACTGACCTAAGGTCCTTTCACACTGAACGCGATTTTGACGAATAATTCGCGCGATGGTTTGATTTTTTGATCAGCTGTTTGTATAATGAGTGCTTCCACACTGAACGTGAATGTGCTGCGGCGAAAAAACGACTTTTATTTTTTCCGCTTCGATGTCGATTTTTGAGGCGAAAGAAACCCAGATAGCAAACTGACATTGAATCAACGTGGAAATATGACATCGAAACAACGTTGATCTGACATTGTTTTGCTCATCGAATTAACGTTGAACCAACGTCAGACGCGTCATTCTTTCAAAACTAACGGAAAATCAACTTGAAATCAACGCGTTGTTTCAACGTTATGAAAGCAAACCAATTTTCGATTTTCATTTAGCTTTGAAGAATAACGCGTCTGACGTTGGTTCAACGTTAATTCGATGAGCAAAATCAACGTTGTTTCAATGTCATGAGAGACGTCGTTTCCACGTTGATTCAATGTCAGTTTGCTGTCTGGGAAAGGCTTCAGCCAATCATATACAAGGAAACAAAGGTGACGTGACCGCAGCAATGACACGGACCTTCCGATTGCTTGTGTGTCGAGTCGTCTGTGAATGAATATCTGTGGGACGTTGTGCTCGTTCGTTCGTATCGAGCCCAACCGCGTGTTTACAAGGCTTTTCAGTCCATTTGAGCCTTCAATCCGTTTACTAAAAGTGTTTATTTGATTGCATGTAAACGTAGCCCCTGATGAATGGGACAGCTCACCTTCTGCCATATGTTTCTAGCTCCGGTAGCTCTGTGGGTGCCCCAAACCTTCTTTTCTGCTTTTAAATAAAATGAAAAGCTTGTCTACACTGGATGATAATGATGGTGATGAAGAAGCTATGTTCCACGTCCCGCAAGTCATAGCACTGTACCGCATTTTTTTTGTCTGCATCCTTTTATTTAATCGTCCTTTAAATAACAATTCTACAATTTAAAAAAATGTAATAAGAAAACATAGAAAATGCACAGCACAGACGTTAATGGAGCCATCACAAACAAACAAACTCTTCGTGGAGAGAGTGTTTGCTCTGATGAATGCTGCGTGGACAAGGAACCAGGCAACTGTGGACCTAAAGTGAACTGGTGAAAGTGAGCTACACCTGCCAGTAGTTACTGACATGTGCATAATTAAAAAGAAGGCCCTATCGAAGCTGCCAGATCATCAGACAAACAATATAAATTCAAAATGCACTGATCGAATCCGGTAAGAACGCATTCATCTTTATCTTTCCTAATGGACTTATATGTGCTTATTTGAAAATGTGCTATTTAGAGATTGGGATTTTTTTTTTATAAAGCCTATTAAAGCATCATGTTAACATCACTGCAAAAAGACATCTAATATAAAATCTATATTTATTCACCTAGGCTATAATAATAAGTGTAGAGTAGCCTACGTTTTCTGATGAAAATCAGGTCTGCTTTTCTCGGCGCGAATGTTTTGGAATGTTGAAGTTCTGAACGTCGCAAATTCGCGTCGCGGCTGATGTGAATGGTTTTGACGCGAACTATTCTCACACGAACTATTCGCTTTTTCGTTTCGCTTTTCCGTTACGCGTCCGGTGTGAAAGCGACTTTAGACAGGCAACAGCACAATCTTTAAAGTTCCCTGTAAAGGTAATTCAACAAAAAAATTCTAAACACATTATAAATGTTACAAATGTATTGCTAAAATATATTACAAAGACTGTGAACTGTGAAGTACTGAAATACGGAGTTAGACCGTTCAACAGTTTTTTACCCTTGCTATTTTACAGATTTTTTGGGCGGGGCTCGATGACGCACTGGAGCCCAAGAGCTCGTGGACACGCCCCAACTTGATGACGCACGTTGGCTGATCCATAGACAGGGGCTGATCTCTCCCCTAACAATAGAGCACATTTGCATTCGCAGCTCAATCGCGAGTTACTGTCAGTACTATTAGTTACTACAGTCTACAGTTTACTAGCTTGCTATGCCTTTGACAAGGAAATGCATAGGCTACTACCTGGATGCGATTATGTACAAAACAGATCGGTGTCTTTATTTAAATTTCCTAAAAGCGATCACATCAAGAAGAGGTGGATTAATTTTGTGTAGAGCCAACCTCGAAGAGCTGAGGATCACCGACAGCAACACCCGCCCTTTATAGTGATCATTTTACACAGGATCGTTTAAACTTTCCTCAGAGACAACTGGCATGCACTGATAATCCGATGCTGCTGGTGAACGGGGCCGAAACGACTATCTTCCGCCTCAGCTACCTAAATCACCGTCGACAGCTTTCCCGCGAGTGGGCGTGGTTTCAGTGCAGCCAGCAGACACGCCCCCGGCGTTTGAGAACAGAGAAAACTGCTGAGTTTTTCAAGATTTTGACAGCTTATTTTATGTACTTGCCCGGCTTTTTTATCATTCAAATTTGGCTGGGTGGCTAATATCACATTTTTCTGTGGTATGACAGACTCAGAACACATACATAATTTTGACTTTATAGGGACTTTAATGTTCCCTGTAGAACTAAAGCCCCCTAAAGAATATGAATGAGACAGGAAAGACTGGTTAAACCTACGTAGAGTATTTTGTGATTGAAATTGAAAATACTAAAAAAAAATGTTTTTAAAAGTAAAGAACAATAGGGCTCTGCGCCCTATCAGGGCTTAGGTCCTAATAATAGCAGCATCTCCATTGGTCAATCATCATCAGTTTTAAAGAGCCCCTATTATGGATTTTTGAAAATGACTATTCATGTATTGTGGAATATAGCTCTAAGGGAATGAAAACATCCTGCAAAGATTATCTGAAAGTGCACCGTATATAAAGTTATTGTCTTTCAAAAGTGAGAGTCGACTCTGAGTCTATGAAATGAATTGTTTTTGAAAAGAGTTAAGCTGTTTCATCGTGACGTAGATAGGTCATTGGCCGCTCCAACTGCGTGCATGGAAGTGTAAACTTGAAGTCTAGTCTAGAACACATTCAAATACTTCAGCTAAAATGCATCATGTCGAGAAGACGCTGTAAAGACACTTCAGCCACTTGTTTCCATTGTCCAGGGACGAGCATGTGAAGAATCATTGGTCAGAGTTCACAATGCCCGAACCTTGTGTTCTCATCATTTTAATGACGAATCATTCAAAATTCAAAAACCTAAATGAATTTAAATGTGGATTCGCAAGCCAGTTGTTCCTGAAGGAGGGCTCAGTATATGGATCAGGTTCGTCCTCCTCTGAATCAAAATCTGTAAGTAATATTAATAATGTTTGCTGTTATGTTTTCTGTAGCATGCACACTGTAGTTATATTGTGTTGTGTGTGTTGTATTGTATACACTCCGCGCAGCTTCTAAGCGGGGTAAAGTTAGTTTTGTTTTTGATATTCACCAGACATTCATTGAAAAATGGCAATTACCTCCTAAACGACAAAATGATATGCCAAATATGACTTCGCTCTATATAATAAGCACTGTCCCTCAAAAGCCGCCGCAATGTGAGTTTCGCCGGGAAAGCTCGCTCTTGACGGAGACGCGAGTAAGGGACCGTGTGGAAAGTGCACTTTTTCTGACACGTTTGTTCAAACACTATATACAATTTTCAACACTTGACAAGCTATAATCCTGGTTATGGGCGTTCCGTTGCCGACAATCTCTGCCTACGGTTTACCAATAACAACTGATTGGGTCATTTGACCAGTCGCCGCAGATTCGCGTCACTCAAAGGAGGTGTTTGGGAAAATGAATCGTCGAACGAATCATTTGGGAGTCGTTGAGAAAATCAGTTAAAAATAAATGCATATTATAAGACAAATAAAGTGTTTTTTTTTTTATCTTTGCATGCACGTTAAACTGTTTTTGGGAACTCCTAAACCAAAAATAGGAACATTTCAAATGCTATGATAGGGGCTCTTTAAATAGAAGATTCTTCTGCCACTGCCTTCTTGTGTGCTGCCTGTTCAGAGGAGAGACACACCCCAGCCGCAGCGCTGCCTGTTCAGAGCCACCCGCTCCAGCCGTAAGTCCTTGCTCCACCGTAATAGAAGTGAACTTGTAAAATTGTCTTTGTCTTGGATTAGAGGAAACCTTTTGCTTCTGGCTGGAGCCGCCATGGGAGGTAAGACAAACGGAGGACCTCGCACCTGTTGTACGGGTTGCCAGTGACACGGGTCGGAACCCCTTGGTCTCCTCCCTGAAGCAGACTGATCTCATGAAGTAGCGCGTGTATGACACGCCAATTCGTATTCCATTTTTGGCGTGCTATCAAGACGCATAATCGCCTTTCAGCGTGTTTATGAACGCCGTTGACTTAACGTTATATAAATATATGACTTACCTCAACCCGTCCCTAAACCTAACCGTCACTGGGGTTAATGGCATTTATGACTGTTCCCTTACCATCCTAGGTAAAAAAAAAAGATATGACTTACCTCAACCCCATCCCTAAACTTAACCGTCACTGGGGTTAATGGCATTTATGACTGTTCCCTTACCATCCTAGGTAAAAAAAAAGATATGACTTACCTCAACCCCATCCCTAAACTTAACCGTCACTGGGGTTAAAGGCATTTATGACTGGAGATTTGACTGCGTGTTCAGACACACGGAATGATGCGGACGTTAATGGCGTAGACATATACGCATACACGCGGATACACGCGGATAGCTCAAAATGCGTGGAGATAACACGCCACCTGACTCGAAAGTGGCGTATATGTTTACGCAAAAGTCATGATGTCATGTTGCCTGAAGAGAGATACAAAGTCCACATCAAGATTTTTAATTCCTGCTTTTATTCAATAAAGATTGTTACTTTTAAAAATTCTACTTATCTGTCTGGTCTCTGGTACGCTCCTCAAGGTGGTCCTGGGTTTGAGGGGGTGCGTGCAGTCTGGCATGCCCCCTCCGCCACCCCACCTGTGACAAAAGCCTTTGAATAATACACTTGTGAAGACTCACTCACTTGTTATAAATGGTCAAAGGGGTTTCAGCAAAACATCATTTGTGTTTTGAGAATTTCTGTTCCAAAAATATGTAGATACACCCTTTTAACTGTTTTAAAAGGGTGTGTAATTCAAGTCTGATATTACACAGAATCTGTTGGAAGAATGTGGCTGGCCCATACAATGTAATTTAGAAATTGTTCTTTTGAAGGTGTTCAACAGTTGTGATGCTGACATGCCTTGGGGTAATTGACGCTGGTGTCATTGTATGGTGTCAACATAAGTAAAGCAAATGAAAGGTTGAGTATACCCTTGAGGCATGTATGAATGCATCACAGGATTTTTGGAAAAACTGTGGTGGGTGGCCCTCACACCACGGTAACAAAACAAATTAAAGCTGCAAGCAGCGATGGGCGGGCCCTCGCACCTGTAGCGCGTTGGGGTGTGAGACGGCCGCGTTGCATATTCTACAGCTCAGCCGGTGCGGCTGTGAATTTGGTTCGCTGCTTCGGTAAAGGTCACTTCCTGTTGCCAGCATGTGGCGCTATGATTTAGGGTGAATGTCAGCATGTAGATTTGTTCAGGGCAGGACTCTTGTCAAATGTGTAAAATTCCGTGCAGATCTGGGCATTTACAGCCAAGTTACTACAACTTCCTGTTTCATGGTGAATCATCGCCGCCACGGACACGCCCATTGACGAAAACACGCAGATAGCACAACTTTTCATCATCAATGCCTTTAGAAGGCACAGTAGAAATTTGAAGTCGATCCGACTAAATCCCTAGGAGGAGTTCGTTAAAGTACGTAATGAGTACATCATCCAAAAATGGCGGTAAAATTAGATATGGCCAACTTCCTGTTGAGTTTATGGCATCGCTCCAAGAGACTTTTCTGTGCGTGTGGACATGGTAGATGTACCACAGAAATTTCGTACATGTCGTTCAAAGGTACGGCGGGGGCTGCTTCGTTAAAGGTCACTTCCTGTTGCCACTAGGTGGCGCTATGACTGTGGGTGAATGTCGGCATTTAGATTTGTTCAGGGCGGGACTCTTGTCAAATGTGTAAAATTTCGTGCAGATCTGAGCATTTACAGCCAAGTTACTACAACTTCCTGTTTCATGGCGAATCTTCGACGCCACAGACACGCCCATCGACGAAAACGCGCAGATTGCACAACTTTACATCGTCAATGCCTTTAGAAGGCACAGCAGAAATTTGAAGTCGATCCGACTAAATCCCTAGGAGGAGTTTGTTAAAGTACGGAGTCTGTAAATCGTCCAAAAATGGCCGCCAAATTCAAAATGGCAGACCTCCTGTCGAGTTTAGGGTATGGGTTCTTGAGGCTTTTTTGTGCGTCTTGATATGATACACGTCCCCACCAAATTTCGTGCATGTAGGTTGAACGTGGACGAGGGGCTAATTTTTTCCAGTTTTCTAGGTGGCGCTAGCGTGCCATTTTGCCCCGCCCATCCGCGAAACCCACAAAATACGAAATTTTTCACCAGTCCTGACATGCATGCCAAATTTGGTGAGTTTTTGAGCATGTTGCGGCCCCGAAAATGGCACTTACTTTGCAGAAAAAAGAAAAAAAAAATTAAAGCTGCAAGCAGCGATGGGCGGGCCCTCGCACCTGTAGCGCGTTGGGGTGTGAGAGACGGCCGCGTTGCATATTCTACAGCTCAGCCGGTGCGGCTGTGAATTTGGTTCGCTGCTTCGGTAAAGGTCACTTCCTGTTGCCAGCAGGTGGCACTATGACTTAGGGTGAATGTCGGCATGTAGATTTGTTCAGGGCGGGACTCTTGTCAAATGTGTAAAATTTTGTGCAGATCTGAGCATTTACAGCCAAGTTACTACAACTTCCTGTTTCATGGCGAATCATCGACGCCACGGTCACACCCATCGACGAAAACGCGCAGATAGCACAACTTTACATCGTCAATGCCTTTAGAAGGTACAGCAGAAATTTGAAGTTGATCCCACTAAATCCCTAGGAGGAGTTCGTTAAAGTACGGAGTGTGTAAATCGTCCTAAATCGGTCGCCAAATTCAAAATGGCGGACTTTCTGCCGAGTTTAGGGTATGGGTTCTTGAGGCTTTTTTGTGCGTCTGGTCATGGTAGATGTACCACAGAAATTTCGTACATATCGGTCAAACAAGCGGCGGGGGCTGCTTCGTTAAAGTTCACTTCCTGTTGCCAGCAGGTGGCGCTATGACTCTGGGTGAATGTCGGCATGTAGATTTGTTCAGGACGGGACTCTTGTCAAATGTGTAAAATTTCGTGCAGATCTGGGCATTTACAGCCAAGTTACTACAACTTCCTGTTTCATGGCGAATCTTCGACGCCACGGACACGCCCATCGACGAAAACGCGCAGATAGCACAACTTTACATCGTCAATGCCTTTAGAAGGCACAGCAGAAATTTGAAGTCGATCCGACTAAATCCCTAGGAGGAGTTCGTTAAACTACGGAGTGTGTAAATCGTCCAAAAATCCCGGAGGTAAGGAAGGGACCATCCTGGTGGTGGTGGTGATGGAGAGGATGAAGGGGAAGGTACCATCTTGGTGGTGGTTGGGGAGGATGGAGGTGAATGGCAGCGTCAGCATCTGCAAACTCAGATGAGTGCAAGTACCAGTCTTTTATACTCAGATTGTGAACACCTGATTGGATAGGAATGAAGGTAATACATGATGCGCTGATTAAGTCTTCCTGACAGAACTTTAAGCAAAAGCTTTCATTTCTGCACTAATTTCAGCTAAGCATTCTTCATATTTTTCTCTGTCAGAGGCATCAATATTCATTTCTAATGTCCTCTCTAATTGTGTCTTTTATTCATCAAGAGCTTGAAACACTTGATCTAAGACAAAGCTCTCTGATCTATTTTGATCCATTTTTAGAAACTTGCTTTAAACCACACTATTATTCAGATTTAAACACTGATAACAATTGAATACCATGTAGAAATTGCACAATGTCAATTATTAAAGATGTTACACACTTCAAGTTACAAAATTATAAAATGCAAATGTGTTGGCCGACGTGAGGGAGCTTCCACCTCTCTGAATAACAGCTTTGCAAACATTGTAGGGAACGGAGGACGTAGTCGCGGTCGACTGAATGGGGATCACGCCGGGTACCACTCATCTCCACTACAAATAGGAAAAAGAGGCTACAATTTGCAAGAGTTCACCAAAATTGGACAGTTGAAGACTGGAACATGTTGCCTGGTCTGATGAGTCTTGATTTCTGTTGAGACATTCAGATGGTAGAGTCAGAATTTGGCGTAAACAGAATGAGAACATGGATCCATCATGCCTTGTTACCACTGTGCAGGCTGGTGGTGGTGGTGTAATGGTGTGGGGGATGTTTTCTTGGCACACTTTAGGCCCCTTAGTGCCAATTAGGGATCGTTTAAATGCCACGGCCTAACTGAGCATTGTTTATGACCATGTCCATCCCTTTATGGCCACCATGTCCCCATCCTCTAATGGCTACTTCCAGCAGGATAATGCACCATGCCACAAAGTTCGAATCATTTCAAATTGGTTTCTTGAACATGACAATGAGTTCACTGTACTAAAATGGCCTCCACAGTCACCAGATCTCAACCCAATAGAGCATCTTTGGGATGGTGGAACGGGAGCTTCGTGCCCGGGATATGCATCCCACAAATCTCCATCAACTGCAAGATGCTATCTTATCAATATGGGCCAACATTTCTAAAGAATGCTTTCAGCACCTTGTTGAATCAATGCCACATAGAATTAATGCAGTTCTGAAGGTGAAAGTGGGTCAAACACAGTATTAGTATGGTGCTCCTAATAATCCTTTAGGTGAGTGTATTTGATATGTTTTTATGTTGGCCAGGTCCTATTGGGATACATATGATTTTATCGTAGTATTAAATTAACTATAAGTGTGTGTAATTATGCTGTGAGCTGTATCTTTGTAATTCCTATTCTTTGTCATGTTTTACTTTTATGTTTGTATATACATTTATTCTGTGTATACGTGTACCACTTTATTAAATACATTATATTCATTTGTTTGTCTCGTGCACATTTCAAAGTCCCTTTAATGTTGCAATCAAAGCTGTGTGCTTTACACATTTATTGATAAAAATATTGTTAGAAAACAGGAAAGTAAATCCTCGTGGCCAGAGCAATAAAGGAATAGCTTCTCTTGAAAGTTGTAGTGAACTTTTTCTTCTAAAGCGTAGGAAGAAACGAAGACCAAAGGACTTGATTGTATTTTTAAAGAGGATTTCTTGATTGCTGTTGCAGTGCTGTAGTCTGCTTCAAGTCAAGTCTAACTAAACTAAAATACAGACTGTTCATATGGGGGAGGAGTTACATAGAGGTGTGAACACTCTTAAACAAAGCATAGGATTCAGCTCCCACCGGAAATTTCCCAGCCCTGATCTCATCAAGTTAGCAGTTATTCAGAGCCTAAATCAGCCATAGAGACAAAGGGTGGGAGTCTCAGTAATCAGACTCATTTAACTTACAGAGACCAGGACTGGCAAGATTTTCATGCTTAACAGGTATATCATCGTCATCATAACCTTAAAATGTACAACACAATGTACATACATTTCTTAGTTTATATTCTTTTGTATTGGAACCTAATTAAACATTTAATAAAATTGGTAATACTACAAAGTCTATAAAGGAGGATAATTCTGTGAGGTTTGATGGACATCAAATGATCAGGTTTGCCGGACAAGCATCATAAATGAATCCCCTTAGGGATGATTCGATCATAAATGAATCCCCTTAGAGACTATCCTGACAATCGATCTATTTTAGAGAACTGACATGTTAATATTTAATTATAATTCTTGTGATTGATTATTAATAGAACAATTGTTTGTTGCATTCAATCGTTCATGCAGATCATTGGCAACTAATTCCATTACAGGTAATTTTATCATTTGTTAATTGAAGGTTATTCCCGGTTATGTTTCATGATAAGTTATTAAAATTATATTCCCTGTATCTGAGCTAATTGAGCAAATCCTGAGATTCCCTACAGAGGGTATATTACTGATGTATTTTATACTCTAGGATAAAATGTGAAAATATATTGAGCTTGTGTTCCTTCCCTAGTAAAAAAATTAATATACAATATACATTTATGCTAAGCTATATACTATACACATTTACACATTTATGTACTTAATAAAAATACATCCAATTGCACTTTTGTTTCATAAAGAGTTGTTCCAATTTAGCAGACTATAAGTAGACCAATTTAGTATTCCAAAAGTACAAGGGTATTTTTATTAAGTATAAATATGTAAATGTATTTGTAGTGTAGGCCTACTTTGCACAAAATAAATATAAATACATTTTAGTATAGGCCTAGATTATAGTGATCATGCTATTCTTTCTAATAGTGATATTAAACACGTTTTAGATTTAATATTAAGAAGTGTGCAATAAAGTAGTCCAAAAAAGTTTCATTATAAAATGTAGAACTTTAAGAACCCATTTAAATGGATGATGGGACTTGTATCTGGGTTTTGATTCATACTAGCCTACATTTCCTTTTATATACATTTCCTTATCCTGAGTGAGCCCATTCTCCCCTGCCAAAGTGCCTTGGGAAGCATTTTTACCATGCTTCAATATCTGACGCTTTAGGCGCCCTTTAGCGTCAGTTATATGACGCCCTAGGATCGCGTGTACCCTACCCCCACCCTAGACCTAAACCTAACCGCGTCATCTAACTGACTCTTTCCTTTAGCGTCAGTTACGTAGATGACGGCGTAGGATCGCGTCATGTAACTGACGCTAAAGGGCGCCTAAAGCGTCAGATATTGAAACATGGTCAAAGGTGACGCCTTGGGGTGAGAATGAGTTGGTAAATTCTGTTCTCTGCCTAGCTAATCCAGCTGCTCGGCCCCAGCAACTATGCTGTCTGTGTGTCTCCTCCATCTGGCCTTAGGGTCGAGTCTCGTTTGCTGATCTCTCCTACCCTGCACTGGGACCTCTGCTGCTGTCTCTCACCAGTCAAGTTTTGACATTTGTGTTCTCTACAGTTCTGCATCTGTGATCTCTGACAGAATAATCTGGCCTACTGAAGCATATTTCTTAACCTCGGAGCTCGGTCTGTCTTAAAAGGTTTATACATGCTATTTTAAATTTCTTTTCTGTATGGAGTTTTTTTTTTATTCTGTTTTTATTTCCAGAACCATATTTGCCATCTCTCAGCTATATATACAGTAACCCAAAAAGACTAAAGTACAAATTACTCCCATGTTATCACATCATAATTTTAATGCTTAAATTGTTTTTGTTGACATGTTGTACAGTTGCGACTGCGAGACAAACAGTCTCTTTGAGTGAAAAGAGAATGTGAACTATTAGTTTCTCAATTACTTTTTTGTTCCTTAAACAATATTATGTGCGTGACAGTCTGTTCCAAAGACTTAGCATGCACAAAAACCCTCTGATGATAACAAAACCAAGTTTGAATTCCTTGTTCAGGCAGTTTTTAACTTGGACATGGACTAGCTGGTGGAACAACTTTTCTATTCACCATCTTAAAACTAAATGGGCTTTCTTTCTAACTAAAGATCTTAATATAAAACAAAAATATATAAAACATACTGAACCTTGAGCACAGGAGGAAATCAACACAGCACACACTGTACTTGCTGGTCCATTTATCATTACCAAAGGAAACAATTATTTTAAGTTAATGTTTGTACATTGTTCTTGTCACATTGTGAGCACATAAGTTGCTAACTATATTAAAAGGCACAATATGTATTTTTTTTTTCACCACAAGAGGGCGCAGTCTCCAATAACAAATAACAAAGGCATAGGTTGATGACGCAGTGATGAGCTGAATGATGGGACTTGCTGTCAAGCCGATGGATCTAATAATATTTATGGATGAGTGCAAACATTAATGTTTTTTAACATTACTGCGGTACGAAGCAGGTTGCGATTTCTAAAGAGACAGATATCACACACGAGTCCCGCGGATATAAAGGAATAAGGACCTTTAATTCTACCGAACTACCCACAAGTGCTTGATTACTCTCACAGGTCAGTTTATTAGACGAACTCAACTTGTGAGGTAACGCAGCACTGCTTCAATTGGTCTAACACCGTGTCCTAACTACACGCGACGCGATAAAATTCCAGCAACAGCAAGTGTGTCTGTCCACACTAGACGCGACGTGACTGTGAGACGCCACACATTCAGAACAGCAGGCTCTCCGTGAAAGTGCACTGTTGGCCCGCACTTGCATTGGAAATGGGTAAGGACATAATCAAATCAAGAAATAACATTATTAAAAATCAAAACACTATCAAAATATACTCATTGACTAATTTTGTTATGAAGTACAGTCATATGTTTGCATAGAATTCATTTTGAACGCTATATTACATGCTTTCAAAATCTGAGGTAAATTATCCGTAATCGCTTGTGGCACAGTGACCTAATGTTAACTAAAAATAAATATGTATACTCATAACCAGTGTAATTTCTTCGATCTGTCAGCCGCGACGTCGCAGAAATAGGAACCGTTTCTAAATTAGAAACTTTGCGTGTCGCCGTCGCGTCTGGTTAGGACAAAAACTCTGATTAACATGGAAAAGATACCTTTTATTGCGTGTCACGGCGTCGCGTCGCGTGTAGTTAGGACACGGTGTAACATTACATTATCACACTAAAAGGCATTTAAATGCGTGTTAAAAGTTATGTTATACTACGTGTTAGTTTGTTTGCTATACGAAGCAGTAAGCTAGAATTAGAATAACATACTGACCATATTCTAACATTTCATCATGTTGAGCTAACGTTATATAACATTGATTTGTTTTACATTTGCTCACCTGTCTAATAAAGCTGTCAAGTCGTGACTCGTGAAGCTCTGTCAAGTCCAAGTTAGTCATGGACGTTGAGCTCTCGGCATCTCAAAAACGCCACGCTGATATTGATCCTCATTTCAGTTCTCCTTCTTTGTCCCAAAGTCTGCTTGCCATGGTCTATGTTTGAAAAAAACAACAACAACTGTCTACTTGGGATATTGTTAGTACACAACTGCAGGAAATATATCACACTGTGCAAGTGATTTTTGGATATTTTATTACAAAATTCTTACATATTGTACCTTTAATGTCCAATATTTTGAAATCTTAAAGCAGGATGGATTCTGATTGGCTGTCAATGTATTTATCATTCATCTTTTGGAAAAAATCATTCTAAACTTGATTTCAATTAAAGTTTCTTGTCGTTATAGTTGTTTGAAATCTGCTATTCTTTTACATTCAAAACAATATGTATCTGTTATTGTATATCAATATCTTTTAATGTGAAGATGTTTATTTTAATGACATTTGTCATCATTTACGCACCCTAATGTTGTTCCAAATGCGTATAACTTTCTTTCATCTGCAGAACAAAAAAATGATGGGTTGCACTTTATTTTACAGTATGTAAAATATTTATTTTACGCTTTATTTACACATTAACTGTGCATTCAATTTATTTTACAGTGTCCTTAAATGTTACATGTACTTAGTAGTTACCATAGTAATACCATAATATCATAGTAATAACAGTAAGTTATGCATAATTACATGAAACTAAACCAATTCCTAATCTAACCCGAACCCTTTAGTAAGTACATGTAGTTGCTTAATATTACTCAGTAATTACACTATAACAATGACACCTTAAAATAAAGGGATACACTTTATTGTAAGGTGTCATTGTTACAGTGTAATACATATTTAAGTACCGAGTAATATTAATGTAGTTATGGTAGGATTAGGATTTGGTTGAGGGTAAATTGCATAATTTACTGTTATTATTACCATAGTAAATGCATGTAACATATGTAACATGGACACTGTAAAATAAAGTGTTACCAAATTATGAAAGGATTTGGGTCCAAAATAACATTGAACCATTGGCAACATTCCCCCGCCCAAATATCTTCAGGTTCGGAAATGACATGAGGGTGAGTAAAGATGATAGAATTAAACATTTTTTGGAGATTAACTATCTGTAATTATACTTTTCTTATAAAGAGGAAGATTCATTTTCATACTAGAGCCGTCTGCTGAAGTATTAATATTGCAAGTAAATAATTTAATGTCTACTCTTTTTATTTCATTGTCTTTGTGTTAAACTTTCATTTTCTCATGAAGATCCTCCTCTTTTGAGAAGCTATAAAATGGGTTCTGAAACAGGTAAGTTATTTCATTCTCCTCCTGATCAAAGATGGATCTGCAAATCTCAGTTTTTCTTCTGTTCATTCTGTTCACTGCAGGTACAAAGACAAACAATATTTATTTTCAATGTTGTTGCATACAAATACAGGTCATTGATCTCTCTCTCTCTCTCTCTCTCTCTCTTTACTAAAGGACACTCTCTCAACTGTAACGTGTGTCTGTTGGGCAGTTGTGCACAGAAGACATGCTCCAGTGGAGAAAACTGCCTCAGTTTGCTATATGCTGGTAAGTCCAGTATGCTGAAGCTTTTAATCACAATATACAGTATTATCATGATATCCAATAAGTTGAAAAACAGTATTGCCATGGTCATACTATATGTTTAATAAATGAATTTCTTAAAACAAAAAAGAACTGAACATTTAAATAAAATAATAGACAAAAATATATAAAGTAAACGAATGTTTCAAACAGATTATATAATTTGCTATAATTTATTGGTGCTGCTAAATGTAAGTATGTGACCCTGATCACAAAACCAGTCAAGTCGTACGGCAATAGCCAACAATGTTGGCAATGCAATAGCCAACATATTTGTGGCAATAGCAATACATTATATAGGTCAAAATTATCGATTTTTCTTTTATGCCAAAAATCCTTAGTATAGTAAGTAAAGATCATGTTCCGTGAAGATATTTAGTCAATTTCCTACCGTAACTGTATAATGTTTTTCATTGATTTTCTCAATGTTTCCATTTTTTGATTCCAGATTTTCAAATAGTTGCATATTGGACAAATATTATCCAATCCAACACACCATACATCAATGGAAAGCTAATTTATTCAGCTTTAGGATTATGTATAAATTTCAATTTAAAAAAAATGACCCAGTGATTGGTTTTGTGGTCCAGCGTCTATATGTTGAACTTGTCAGTCGGCTACTTCTTTTCTGGGTGGAATTTACAACTGTATAAAATGTTCTATATAACATACTAAAATGAATGTTGTTTTCCCTCAATTTATTGTTCCATAATATAATTTGTAAATTTCAAATATTTTTTTAAACGAGAAAGTTTACAAAGTTTGTCTTTCCGTTCTACTTTCCAGGTCCAAATGATATTTCTTCAGCGACAACTAAACTGTGTTTTCCAGCAAGTAACTGTACAACTGGGTCCCTCAACATCGGCAGTTTTAAGTTCTCTTCTTACTGCTGTAACACAGACCTGTGTAATTCCCAAGATGCTTCAGGTATTGTACTTACAGTCAACAGTTTACATTCATAAAACATTTACCAAGAAATCATTGTTGTGGGACTTTCTATTGGGGACTGTCAGGCGGGAGAGATTTTGGGTTTGTTCACACTTGTCAGGTTAAACAAATAAAACAAATCCTGGTGCGATTGCTTTGTTGGTACAGTTTATTTTAATAAGTGTGAACACTGCCATAGAGCTCTGGTGCCAAACAAGCGGACCGAGACTGCTGAAATGAACCAAACCAAACCAACTCTGGTGAGGCTCGACTGAAATATGAATGCAACACGGGCCAAAGGCCAGTTATTCCAGTTTTGCAAAAGATTTTGGAATGATGAGCACCTATGTTGTGTGCACAATAAGACCAAGGCAGCGTTTCCTGATAACATTGTCTTTTAGTGCGCTACAAAGATTAATAACTTAATTAAAGGTATACCGTTTCTAGGCGTGTTCGCCGAAGCATACCAGAGGAAGTTGCTTAAGATACAACTTTCTTCGTGCGACGTTACCAGATGCTGTCTGTGGCGATGCTGCTGAATTTGTTGATATCGATGGCTCGAGAATCAGCTATTCTCTCACGCAGTGGCTGCTTTACTGTGTTATGTGAGAAAGCGGTGTTCTTTATAAAATAATCACTTCAGAAATAGAGAGCCTAAGTCCCGCCCCTCCGCTTCCGGCTCATGGGACCTTATTTCGGAAAAAAAATGAATGGTAGTCAATGGCGAGAGACAACTTATCTTTTTATTCCGTCTGAACTGTGCCCTCAATTACACATATGATGTTTGTCAATTTAGTTTGTAGTCTTTGTAATTACGTATTTTCACAGTCTTATACCTCAACGGTTTTACATCAAACTGTGCCTTTCTTTACTTTAAAATGTATCTTTTAAATTGACAAACATCATATGTGTAATTCAGGGCATAATTCAAACGAGATCAAAATATTTGTTGTCTCTCGCTATTGACTACCATTCAATATTTTTCCGAAAAAAAGGTCCCATGTTGGTCGACCTGAAGGGGAGGGACTTAGGCTCTCTATAGTGAAAAACACGGCAGTAAAATCACAGACTAACCCCTGTAAATGAAGAAAATAGCATACAATCCTATTACAAAGAATAGGGAGTCTCTACAACAGTTCTATGACAGTATACGTATAAGTATACTATAATTATTTTTTGTATATTTATATAGTTAAGTATATTTTTTACCAAAAATGACATTAAAATGCCCGCCCCAACCATTTAACTCGGGAAATCATGCCACACTAACAACAACAATCAGTGTAATTACAATTTGATTCTGTGCATGCATGAAAATACCTGAATTAGCCTAATTGAACACTGGGTGTATATTCAGTATTTTATTCGTATACTAAGATGTAAAGACCTTTTTTGCCACCTGTTAAGTATGACTGTAAGTTACAGAAGGTATAGGCCTACTTAACAAAGAACATTTCGGGAAACGTCTATTAACGATAAGGTACAGGTAAAACTTAAGAACGACGTAGCGTTAAGAAGGTTTCAGGAAACGCAGACCTGAAAAAGGTAAAGAAAGCTTTTTTTTCCTTTAGATCCCTCGAATCCTCCTAATGGAAACAAATGTTACTATTGTGATGGACAGAACTGCTCAAAAGTATTGAGCTGTTCAGGGAGTCAAGACCGCTGCATTAAAGCAACAGGTGAGAAGGATGAAGTGATTTTTTTTCCAAATCTTTTTTTTTAATCTTATGCATTTCATACAGATTTACCAATAACCCGCTTAGACACCTCAGCCTTTTCATTCATGAATCCACTTTCATTTTCTATTTTTTTTCACTAGGGACTTTGGCAAATCAGACATTGAAGGGCTGTGTCTCTAAATCATATTGTGATGGCGCAGCATTACTTAGTGGTGTTGATGTTGGGAACTTCACATGTTGTTCGGGGAACCTGTGTAACGGGTCTCAGAGTGTCACCCAGAGCGTCCTGATCCTCTGCGGTTCTCTGCTCTCATACTTCCTGATGCACTGAATACAGCAGATCTTCACATTTTACAATCAGACACACTTTACTGAATATATAGCTTGTGTTTTTATCTGTCCAAGATTCAACCTGGTGTAAGGAACTTAAAGGGTACATATCATGCTTTTAAATCATTCATTTTTACATATAAATCATACATTTGTGGTCTATATAAAACATAACTGCAATGCTTGGGTCTGAATTCCTCATTATTATAGCTCCACGAGCCCCTTTTCTACCCCTTTTCTGATGTGCCTCTTTGAGCGACCCGTTTCAATGCGTCCCCTTTAAATAAAAAGGAGATGCGTCATACCCCGCCCGCTCTCCAGGTCGCTGAGTCCAAAACATCAAAACAAAAACAAAGAAAGACAAAGGTACTGATAAACCACGACCACCATGTGTTTTAAGAAAGTAAAGTACTTTATTTTTATTAACGATATTTACAGCTTATCGAAATGCTCTGTTCGTCGTCTCCAAAGATAGAAAGAATTTAACGTTAACGTTACCTCTCATTTAGACAAAGTCAATCGGCAAACCCTTCTGTATAACGTTACTGGCGGAGGTTGTTGAAGTGGGAATCCTTGAAGTGCTTCAGGTCATTACATCCAAAAACCGAACATTTTTACTTGCCCTCTCGTAACTTCTGCATCATTGAGCTCGGACTACAAAATCGGAGCGAGAAATAATAATGGCGGATTGCTCGAAGTTTCCGCTGCAAATACGCTGACGCTGTAGTTCAAAAAACGTCATAGAAAACAGAAAAATCTGAACAGGTTGAAAAATATGACCAAAACAGAACATAAAGATATAAACGAAGCACCTGAAGAGAATAATTTCATATTTTCTGTACTTATAAACACTCCAAATATACAACAAAATGCATTTAAGGGCTAAAAAAGTGGATTTTGCATTTGTCCCCTTTAAAACAATATAGAAAATCTGATTAGTTGAAGGAAATATATATATACATTTTATGAAATATTAAAGAAATTGTAACAATCACTGAAATAAAGAGTAATGATCAACTTTGCATTTGTTTCTGTGTTTATTTTTAAAACATAAAATTATTAAAAAGGAGGCAGGGCTCATTTGCATATTCACAGAACTGTGTGAAATGATCGGCTTCAACACATCACCACAATGTTGATAGCTGTAAAAGCGGGCTAGAGCAAATGAGACAGCAAACGGTTGTGACTGACACTTTCTAAACACACTTTGTGCAGCTTTGAAACCTTTGCAACCAGTGTTTGCGTTTTAAACCAGTGGGGCCCATTTCAAACTGCCAAACTCACATGATTTCAGTAAATGAGACTTTGTTGCATCATAACCATTTTAAAATTTTGATGGTTGCTGGGAGGCGATAATCTCAGTGAACACTGTAAGTATAGGATTCACACGTTCTCGACTTAAAGGGACAATGTGTACTTTATGTATTTTATTATTTAAAATCAATATTTTTATTCATAAATATGTCCTCAATAGTGTACAAATACCTCTGCCAATTATCTGACTTGTCCTTGTAAACAAAGAATTTAAAAAATATTGTTGGTTTAACTTAAAAAATTGAGTAACCTGGCTGCCTTAAAATTTTAAGTTCATTGAAATGGAAAAATTGAGTTCATACAATGAAGGAGATTGATATAATCATCAGAAACTCTAAATTATTATGTTATCTGAACTATATAAATTATTTAAATTGATTTGATAAAAGAAAAAATGTTGTGATTACAAATCATGAAAATATTTTTTACAGTGGGGACAGGTACAGTAGGTTCATGGAGGCTTCCATGTACTGTAGTTCCGCCATTTTGAAAAAACTATAATAGCTGAGAGGGACAAAAAGTGCTAGGCCAACGAGTTTCCACAGCACGTTTTCATTCAGAGCCAGCGTGACGTGACTGAAAGCAGCAGAACCGGAGGAGCAGAGCGGTGAGAGATGCTTCACGGCCCCTGCATTGCAAATACTTGTCGCCAGAAAAGTCCAAAATAGACTGTAAAAGGAAACGTGACCGGAGATTACAAAATACACAAGTTAATGTCGGGATAGCTTTTTTCCAGGTGGATCGAGCTAATGCAGGAGATTTCAAAAGAGTCCTGCTTTCTTCTCGACAGGTAAGGCAATGTTAGTCTTAATTACAAGTTTTTTTTTTCATTGTTTGGTTGTGTTTTTTATTTTATACGAACATTTATAGTTAAAAGTTGATGATATCTAACAATGCATGTACGTACTTTAGAAAATATAACGAATAAAGAAGGCTAAACTATTACAATAGTTCATGTTTTTCAGTAATTCATACTGTAACATTTGTTAGTCCGTTGAGTGAAGTTGCTGTTTGATGAAAATAACAAACCTCTACACCCGTAGAAGACATCCTGCCATAGCTTTTTGGTTAGGAATGGCTACCGTAGATGCAACGTGCATTTGAAAAAGCGAGGCGCTGGAGAGCACAATTTGTTTGAATGTAAAATACATGTAATGCATTGATTACAAATGCTGCAAGGGGGGCTCAAGCAAGTACCTTTCTGAAACCTATAACTAACTAACGCTCTTGTGAACTTAATGGACTCAAGTATGCAGCAATAAGTCCACAAGACCGCAAGTGCGCATAAAGTGTGTAACTTGGGACATGGACCATCATATGAGCAGATGACAGCTCTCTCAGAATACACCTTATTCACGGCAGCGCCATCTTTGATTTTTAATGAGAATGAAAGCGAGGCTGTGAGGGATAGACTTGCATCACTTCAATGGGATTGTTCTGCTAATGAAACACTGGAAAAATATCTTTCCAAGAAATTTAAGTTTACAAAAAACTCCCGAAATGTAAGCTGTGGAAAATTGTAAGTAATCTCGCCGCTTTATTCAGCTTTTTACGGCGGATGCCACTGGAAACACGGTAAGTCTATCCCTCACAGCCTCACTTTCATACCTGTCATGGCGCTGCTCTGAATAAGGTCTATAGACCCTTTTCACATTTCCAAACAGAAGTCGTCATAGTTGGGTTTAGTTCTATGCCGATGAATGAGAGACTACATTAATTATATATATTTTTTATAATAATAATGGAAGCAATGCTTCCAATGCTTAAATGCTTAAAATGCTTAAAAGAAAGAAGGTGCTTCCATATTTGAAAAGGGTTAACAAAGATTTTATTCAGGAGACTCATCTTACAGTTCGAGCATATAGAAAACTCAAGAGAGTATGGGTTGGTCAGGTCTATTACTCGTCATTCTCATCTAGTGGTCGATGTGTAGCATTACTAATCCACATAAAAATTACAATTTAACCTGATTAATTCACACTCTGAAAATAGTGGGAGGTACTTAATTGTTGAATGTGAGTTGAACAGGGAACGTACACGTATATCCTTGATAAATGTCTATGGTGACCATGATGATCCAAACCTTTATTAGTAAATTATTACTGTTAAGGGCAACTGTATTTTTGGAGGTGACTTTAATCTCGTTCTAGATTGTCTTAAGGATTGCTCCTCAAAAAAAAAATCTCCTAAATCAAAAGCAGAAGCTATTCGGAGTCAAGGAATGACTGACTTGGGGCTGCTGTATGATGCAATCTCTATCCAGATCAAACTGACTATTTTAACTTATTAGCATCACATACAATAACTTACCAAGGACTGCATTTTTCTTCTTTGGGTCTAGGTTCACTGGATATTTAAAAAGTATTTTTAATTTCCATAAAGCACAAATATACTCCAATGGTATTATATCAAGTACCTTTACATTATCTATACTCTAGTGGTTGTAGGTAAGGCTGCTCTATATCTCCCTTATTATTTGCCCTGGCTGTTGAAACTCTTGCTATTGCAATAAGGTCCATAATGTAATAAACAGACTTAGAATAAACACAAATTATCCCTTTATGCTGATTTACTCCATATGCTTTTAGAATTGTCCTGTATTGAATGACTTTTGGGAATATAGAATTGATATATCTTCAAAGATTATAGGTATGACAATGATTCTAAAATTTGGATATTTGGGGATACTGATTTATCTCATCATAAAAAAAAAAGTATTTCACACTGTTGGCAGGAACTGTGGGGGGAAATGTATATTAGTGGACTGGAAGTCGACTCATTCTAGATCAAGAAAATAATGGATCAATAAACATTTCATATTTCACCCCTGAGAAAATACTTTTTAATGTCAGGACATCATGAAGACTTTTGGAAAAATTTGGGGATCTTTTCTGGAGCATTAACCATCTTATTGCAAATTAATTGGCATGACATTCCTTATTTTTAGTTTTCATTTGAATGATTAGTGCAGCTAAATAAGTGAGGTCTGAATTGTGTGTTATTTTTGTTTTTTTGTTGATGTTTTTTGTTATATAGTTTAATTTTTTAACTGTATGTTTTGTTTCATGAATCTTAACTGAAAATAAAACTATAAAAATAAAAGGTTTGGAGGAATGCTAAAGAACTTCAAAAGATATATAGCAAACTAAGTTTTCCTAAGCTACTTGAATTTTTCTTTTAGAACTGTTGTACTGTAACTGGTTTAAATAAAGTGTAAAACAACAGTTAGCCACATTTATCAGCAGGTGGCAGCAGTTGATTTTTTTTCTTTCTTTTTTTTTCAAAATAACAAAATTAGTTTTTTTTTTATTTCACAATTATGTTGTATACATTGTCACAATATTATTGTATTAATTGCAATTGTTATTGTTTGTTAAATTTGTAAAACAATTTGTAAAATTGTTTGTTAAATTTTAACAATTTTAAATTGTTAAACTCACAGAAGTCAGCAGAAAATAGAAACTACAAGCTGAACAACTGAACAAAATTGGCTTCAAGTGAAAATCGTCATCTTCAAACTCTTGATGATTGCCAGTCCTTATTGATTAGCCTCATAGATAACACTGATGATAATCAGCAGGTCAACAAACGGGTGAAGTAAAAACTGCTGTAGAAAATGTCAAAAGTTTTCATTTAGAAGGAACCAAGATCAAATGATTAGCCTTTTACGTTTATGTTTGTGCTCAAATCTGCTTTTGTGCATTCAAAATGATATTATTAATATTAAACACCAATTATTATTACAGCAAGCGCATGGATTACTAAAAATGTCTAATCTAATCTTCTAAGGATAAAAATGTTCGTCTCTTATACAATCAAAACCCTAAAGAAAACCTAATCAATTAGAGGTTATCAGAAATGTTTGTGCTGCTGATTTAATCAAATCTAGAGTGTGTTCCCTGTTTAATCAATAACTGAACTTTGACTAAATTGACTTGGTCAAATTCAGAGTAAAAGAGCCAAAATATTAGCAGCACTGATAACTGATTTTTTAACTGATAAATGACATTTAGTTCATAAATATATTTAATTTAAATGCATAGTATGAACAATATTCGATATGTTAAATATGCACTGCAATCTTAATATATATATATATATATATATATATGGAGAGAGAGAGAGAGAGAGAGAGAGAGAAATGCCAAAAAAGTGGAATAAAAAAAATTATATAAAAGTAATACAAATATAAAGAAATTATTTTAAAAATATACAAAAAAGTAAGAATACCAAAAAGATATATCTAACTAATAATTATGAAATAAAAGAAAAATATATATTTTGAAATTTAGTGGCAAAACAAAAAAGGGGGAGATAAATGTATTTATGTATATTAAAGATGTATGTATATAGCTATATGAATAAATAAAACCATAGCCTATTACTTAATTAATAATATATATCAATTAATTAATATAAAATTAAAAGAAAATACGTATAGGCTACTAAAGTATATAAAACTACTGTTGATGATTTAAAAAAAAATCTATTCTTAAATTTTTCTTATTGATTTATTTGCATTATATTTATTTTTTATATATTATTTTCTTAATTTCCCTTGAAATGACCTTAAGCTCATTTGAATAGAGAGAGCGAGAGAGAGAGAGAGAGAGAGAGAGAGAGAGAGAGAGAGAGAGAGAGAGAGAGAGAGAGAGAGATTGGCAGTGTGTTCACCTGATTGCGGGGCTTTTCATCTTCTGCCGCATCAGGGTCATTTCACCCGCGGCGTCGAGGATGAAGTGATCGCGACACCTGCACGGGGTTACATCTACACTGAAGCTTTCAGCTTTCACCCACAGCATGACCATGAAGAAGAGCAAACCGATTGCTCTGGACCGCGATATTCATTCCTTGCTGGATCTGATCGGCGGCTCCGGTGTCGTAGTCGCCGTGGGGATCATTGCCATGCTGTCGGTGTGCGCCGCGTTCTTCATTTACCGATCCTTTAGAGGTCAGCCCAGGAAGAGTGACGAGGATAACGGCAGCGAAACGGCGGGAGAAGAAGCGAGCTCGGCTCGGAGAAGGAAAATAGAGAAGGACGATCGACCAACCGAGTCAACAGGTAAAAACGGACAATTGTTGAAGCATAGTAGGTTAAATAGTAGTGGTGCACACATGTGAGACTTTTTTATTTTTTTTTTTGAGGGGGGATACCATACCACATATAAAATATCACTATTATCTGTCAGATATCACGGTAATGGGAAAATAAATCGCACGTGCGACAGATGGTTAAACGGCGAAAAGCTATCTCGAAGAAACAGCGCGAGCGGCCATTCAGAAAACTTAGCCAATCAGAAACGTTACACTACACATGTTCTTTAAAAAAATGTGGAGGGAGGGGTTTTGTAGATGAATTATGTTA